>JAOPTO010000605.1:370501-501021 GCA_033822845.1 Tetrapedia diversipes | reverse complement strand
GGATGCCTCGGGCACAGGTTCAACGCGGAACACCGTATTCTTGCTTCCTTTTCGAACTGTTCAGCCGGTTAGCATTGTTCGTGAGAAGGGTTCACGTGTTATTACCGTGGATAGTCTTATTTTTAATGTATTTCAGTTTTAAAGTTGGGAGATGGGAAAGAGTGCGCGCGTGTAATATAACATATGTAGCTTTGTAGTTTCAATTAGTGTAAGTCCGGTGTTCTATAAATTTTACTCATTAGTGAAACTTCTCCCTTTATTCGAAGAAAGACGTTATTAGATTAGTTTCTGTGTGCTATTTTTTTTCTTTTTTTTTTGCGATACTGACGCAGGAATTGTAAAGAAATTGTACGATACAAACGCAAATGAGCATGTTGTATTCGTCAGTGAGGAAGATTTAGCGTAGGAAAAATTAGCTTCAATAGAAGATGGAAAAGGTGGTTCTCAGGAGGGTCCAGCTTTGAGAACCCGCGATTTCCGGTCAAGTCTGCGGATAGACGGAGGAACCGGAGGATGCAGGCGCGGGCAGCGTCGAAAATCGCGCGCGAACAATTTGTATACACGCGGCCTCGGTGACGTCGCATAAAGCGCGGCGCGCGGGAACGCAGCCCACGGGCGGAAATCGCACGGACGCGTCGGGGTCACGTGGAAACCGATACGGTTCGAGGATGGCCGCGGGTGATCCTCTCTCCTCCTCCGGCCCGAACGATCACGCGAGGAGTTCGTTTCAGTTATGGATCTGTTCCCCCGGAACGCTCGTCATTAGCAATAATTCACTATTCACACGGGGCCCTGCTGGCCAGTTCTGCTCTTTGTGTTTCGTGGCCGGGCCCCGTGGCACCGTTAGACTCGGCCACGGCAGACGGTATCTTCGGTAACTCGCACGGAATCGTCAAACGCGCGAGGAAAAAGAAGGAACCGTGGCGAGCGTGCAACAAAGCAAGATCACCGGCCGGGGGAGTTTTAGGATTCCTTCGTGTGCACCGATACGGGCTCGTGGTCGAAAAGTTATGGCACGAGAGAGGCTGCTGCCCGCACCAGAGGGCTCCTGTCCTCTCGTGCGAAAGGTCACGCGCGGAGGAACTGACCTCCCCTTCCCTTCACCCCTACCGCCACCTTCCCTCCGTCCTTCTCACTTTCTTTTTCCTCGCCGTCTCACCACCGAGGTAACCTATCCCCTCGTGCAGAGAGCTGTTCCCTGTGTTTCCCTCTTCGTCCGTTTCTCCGTCGCTCCCCCGGGGTCGGCATGTGGAACGCGCGGAGCTACCCCAACAATTTCGAGCAACACGCAGGCCCACAGATAGAATCTCGGGGCGGGCCCCGAGCAAATTGAAAAATTATGCCGACGCGTACGCGACGCGTTTTTGGCGAAGATGCAAGACAATAGGATCGTGAGATAAAAAGGTGAGGACCGTTCAAAAGGGTAACGCCATCACGGTAGGCGCAGGCAGCGGAGCGCATACGTACGGTGCGCGAGCCGCATATATCTGCGCCGATCTACGGAAAGGTATATACCCCCGGGGCTCTTGACGGCCTCCGCTCTGCTCATGCATAAATGCGTCAACGTTGTTTCGCTCGGTATCTCCGATCTCTGCGCGAGTTCCACCGGTCTCCGGCCTGTTCCCGTGAGCGCGCGCGCGAGGGCTCGCTATATCGTTCAGATTTCCAATCGACTGGGTAGGTCTGTCCGTCTGTCCATTCGTCCACCGTGTTTCCCGATCTCTCGTGGGGAGCTATTAAATCGAACTCGAGGCGGGTTTACTTTCTACACGCTCCTACGATGATAAATCGCGGGTACGCGCTCGCGCGCGCGGGCGAAACGCCGGGCCGGGTGAAAGGGGCGGCCGCTGTTCGAAAGTACAAATGAAACTTTAATAAGCGGGACCGTGCACGTCCACGGCTTTGTGTTCCCGGTCTAATTGATCGTAAATCTTTCGAAGGATCCGCGACTTCGAGCGCGGCACTGCTGCTCGGTAAACAAACAATCGCTTAAATCGACGCGCTTAAATCTTGCTCCCATCCTGCTCGATTGCTTCCATTTGTCCGACGAGGCCCCATTATACTCGGCTCGAATCTGTTCGACAGCGAGCGACCGCGAAATACGAGTGTGCGAATCGTCTCCGAAGCTGGAGAGCTCCAAGGGAAGATCCTTCGGCTGTTTCCTGTTCCCATAACGGTACGCACCGGGTCCGCTCCGATTTCCTCGGGCTCCCTTTGAAGAGCCGGGCCCCCGGAGTTACTCGTGATCGATTCGTTACCGTTTAGAGGCGCTAGGTGCTCGTAAAGTCTGGCCAGAGATCGAAATCGAGGCTGCTTGCCAAGTGGAAGAAGTGGTACTGGATGCTGCTGGTTAATTCGCGAGTCCTCTGTATCTTTCAACCTGGTCTTCTCCCTTCCCCCAACCATCGTTCCTTTCTCTTTTCAACCTCTGTCGGTCTGTTTCTCGTGCGTCCACACGACGACCACGCTCGCGAGCGGCCGCGCGGAGGACGGTTCCCACGGACCGGGACCGGGAGGAGTTCTTCTTTCGAGTTTGAAAACACGGCAATCAGCGTAACCGCTTCTGGCCGCGTAGCAGCGCTACGCGTGCATACATATGTATACGTTGTGCATCCCGTGCCAAGAACATTGCGCGCGTCCCCGTCTTCTTTTCAACGGAACCACCGACCACGGACGTCGTCGCTTTTTATCGGCGCACCGCTGATTGCCCGCGTGGTCGTCCGCGCTCCCCTCTGGGACCATGAGAAATCGGCGTGCTCGAATGTTGGACAACGTGTTGTAAACTTGTCTACTTGGTTTCCGTCCAAGTACAGGCGGGGGGGGGGTAGAGGTAGAGGCGATGCAGCTCGTATGGCGGGGATTCGAGCACGAGCTGTTGCACCGAGTTGCTACATTGTTAAGTAGCCTTCTTTCCTTGTAAGCAGCAGGTTCGGTAGCAAGGAAATTCCCGTTCAGCACGAAGAAGCTAACGAGGTTTTGCAAGTTTTTGCGTACAAAGTGGCAACTTGATTCGACGCTTTAAGTATTTCTTCCGCCGACGGTATTCCTTGGAAACCCTAATCCCTAACACTGATTATCGAATCTTCTCAGTCACCGTTGCTTCCTCTCCCCTACCATTTTACCGACAATAGCAGCCACCCCCTTTCTCATTACCATCGTCGAGCGCGCGACGGAGCCTCTTCCAGGAAAACCGGACACGCCAGGAAGCAGAGTGTACCCCGTTGCACCGCGCGAGACTAGCCTCGCGATTAAAAGTCGGAACGACCGCCTCACCGTCCCGCCCCTCCCCGGCGGCACACGTGAAAATGTCAGATGGTGGCGGAAGTCTTCCCCGTCTCTGTGGCCGTCGGAGAGCACGTCTGGATGATTCATTCGTCTGTGATCGCGAGGTATCGACCCTGTCGGCTCTCCCATGACGGGCCCGGTGACTAAGTCCGCCACTATGGCGTGTCGCGCGGCGGCCAATGTATACCGCCGCGCATATATCGGAGTGGTGCGATGGCGCAACGCGCGCAGCCTTTATTCTCCGGCTGCCTTACACGCGACCCTATCTCCGCCGATGTAAAATCACAGATGGAGCGGGAGGGAAACACGAACGCGCAGGTGTACATATATGTGTGCGCGCGTGTGTGCGTCGCGGCCGATAGGAAGGTGTGCGTTGGATACGGTTCGCGCAGCGCACGGTGGCTCGTACAAAGTCTCGTCCGCGCGTGGGTGGAGGCCTCCCAGCGGATAGCCGGGAAATACGCGGTGGTAGGCCGTAATCGAATCGCCGGGTAATTACTTGATAGTCGCCGGTGTCACTCGTATATCTCGCGGCGAATTGGTGTACGTGCCGCGACGCTGGTAACGTGCAATCGCTGGTGAGTAAATAAAACGGGCCCCGCGGATCTAAGCGCGGGGGAACGATCGGTATCGGCCGGCGATCGTATCTGGTGGCGCGGGGGCGGCTGGTAAATGCCGATAAGGCGAGAACTAGCTCGTACGTTTCCTCCTCGCGGCTCGACCCAAAGCGATCCAAGTCGCCCTGGAGATCGTGTTGCCTCGTGGGTTTGGCGATTGGTCGGTTAATTAATGGGCGGGGAGCGAATGGGGGTTGAGTCGTTGAAGATTTGAAAATTGTGAACGAAAAGTCTCACACGCGGAAACTGTTATCGACCGCAGCAACGTAAGTTAACGCACAAGGCTACGGATTGTCTTGGCGCTTGTAGACGACGTCCTTTCCTTTACGATTAGTCAACTCTTATTACTCGGGTGTCAAGTTATTCTGACGGTGGGCGAATACCGATCGATTTTTAAGGGATCGGAAAAATGGATGGTTGGAGAGGGAAGTTGACAATTTGAAGGTGGAGGGAAAATTTGGCAGAAGAGTGGTGGTCATTCGGGTGGGTTAGGTTCTGACCCAAGGAAGTTTCGATGGTCAGGCCCAGACCCAGTTACTATAAACTAGGGAAACGAAACCAAGCAATCGTTCGCCACTTTTCCACAATAAATATAAATTGCAAACTGCAACAAAAATCTGTTGCGGATTGTCGGTGGAACAGCTATTACTTACATATTTCGTGGCATGACCGTCTACACCAGACACGTCTCACCGACACGCTCTCGCTAACCACTTGATCAGCCATCGGCTCGGAGTACCGTCGGAATGGGAAAGGTGTTAAAGCGGCCGGACGTCGCCAGCCTCATCAGAGGCTCCCACTTGATAGACACCGGGGAGACAATGGGTCGTCGTCGATGGAAAATGAAATTGCGGGAAGCCGGGGACAGCTCATCGAGAGCTCGATTCCCTGGCGTCGATCAGAGCGGTGGCGAAATAGCTGATGCACACGAGCGACGACATAATGCGAGGCGACACACGTAGGTAAACGATCGTTTGTCCTCCCACCTCTCGATTGTCGTCTCGAGAAACGTTGCATCCTCGCGGCTGGCGAAACACACCGGCCCTCCGATGGAGATGAAGGTGGAGGTGGAGGTGGGTGCCCCACGGCTCTCTGTGTTGAGTAATTGGAACACGACCTCTGCCAACCCCCGCTGACCCTAAATGGCCAGCGGAAACGAGCTCACCCCCGAGCTGCGAGGAAGCCATCGTCCACGGTGTTGCCCAATCGCTGTTGTTAGATTATGCGGATTCAGATGCAGATGGACCTTGGTCCCGGTCTAGTAGCCGCTTGGGAACGTGTTCGTGTCGGTTCGCGCTTTATTGTCCTCCCACGATGATTTATGCTGATATCGTCTGGACGTCGTGTGCGGATAAGCCAGAAAGTGGGGTTCGTTCTAACTTAGGATAGAGATTTTCGAGGGTTTTTGTCAAGTATTTCTGGGATAATTGAAAAATTTTGTTTGTACTATAATTTCAAGTAACAGAAGCGTTTGGGTTATTTCCAACGTTTCTCAGTGTCTTACTAATCATTTCTTTGAATTTCCACGGAAACACAAGCGATTGACATAATATGCAAATTGATATTTCGATGACGGCCAGTAGGGTCGACACAGTTTTCAAGAACGTATCCTTTTATTAAGAATCCTGATCAGAGGAGGGGTATGTTACGAGGTAATAAAAAGGAAAGCTGCACGAATTGACGTCTAATTGTGGAGACTGATTTATACAACGAAGAGTGTCGGCCGTAAAGTGTCAGGTTACGTCAACCGTTTAACGATTGTCCCTCGCCTCCTGGTCTTGCGCTTCCCGAGTGCCAGAAGATGAAGGGATGACTCAGGATAACGAAGAAGAAGAAGACGATAAATCGAACGGTGAGAAAATATCGTCGAAGAGAATAGTGACACGTTTACGAACGACGACGACATTTTTCCCTCCGATCTTCTTTTATTCAATGCGTCGTAAAATATTCGCGTTGCACGAGCGAGTCGTTCGAATTTCACAAGATGGCCCGTGGTTCGTTTTTCGTGGAACAACGCTTCGTTCTCGTCTCGAGGGATCGAGCATAACGGCGTGAGAGTCGCCCACGCTGCTCACAGCCATGATCAAGGAACAATGTATAACAGTTTCTTCATGGTTGTCTCGTCAAATCAAGTATTAGTCATCTGCCAGGAACGAGATTCAGTAAATGTATGTACTCGCGTTCGCCTTCTCCAACAGGCATCTGGTTTCCGGTTTCCATTCCCTTTCCTGTGAATCTCACCGTCGAAGGCGAGAGCCGGGGCTGTTGCAAAATTATCGCAACACTGGAGCAAATCGTACTCGTGTGCATACGTGTATTGAATTTTCTTGTACGTTTCTTGAAGTGGAATTGTCTGCCATTGATGAATTATAGAGCATTTGAAATGGAATTTTGTATTGCTTAAATAAAATACACTCTTATAGCACGAGGAAGGGCAACTGTGACCGAACTTTGCGAGCTTTGTCATAAGATTAGCAAAACTCAGTGGTTAAAATTCTTTCAGCCCCTTTATTCTGTTTGTTAACGTTTTTGAATTTTCTAAAATGCCAGATGTGGCTTAACTTTTTAGAAGACGAAGCCCTTGAGAAAGTGCGTTAAGAGAAAGCTGGTTTATTAGTTAATTTTTGCTTCGCAGTATTTCTGTATTCAATTTCTAACATGGAACATCTGAAGTATCATTAAAATTCTCGTACAAAAAAAATGTAAAATTTTTTCTCTGCTACAAATCTTCCTTGTATGAGTTTTTGGATGTTTATCTTGTTTAACGTTAGTATTAATCAATAGTGGTTGGAATTATCTTTTTTTTGTGTGTTTGTTCCAAAACATAAGATACCTTTATATTTCATAATTTTTTGCTTACCCTATTATTTATAGCAAATTATACGATCGACGATTAGGTACATCGAAATATTAAATTACGGTTATTTCCAGCATTGTAGGCGTCATTATGCAGGAATTGTCTTCGGTTCATTTTACTTCCCATGCCCGTCAGATTCGAATTCTTCAGACCTTTCATGTCAGCGTATCTCAAAGAGGTTATTCATAGGGAATTAGTTACTAGTCTGCAATGTGTGCAATTCATTCGAATCGCTAAGAGATTTCTATTGTATCCGTTTCTCAATAATGCACACCGTTGCATTTACAGAGGATTAAATAACGCTCTCAAAGAACACCATATCCCTCTTCGCCATTAACAGTCCCTCTTTCTCACACCACTCCAAAATACCAAAGATATTCGCAATTACCAAACGATTCCCAAAACTGCTTAAAGACTCAATTTCGTACCCACAAAATACACGAGTGACTTAGATTCCTTTCATCGAGTATTCTGGAGGATAATATTTTTGGGTTATCCGTAAAGTTCGTGTCGATTTTTTTTTTTGAAGGAAGATTGAATTAATAATTTAAATTATACAGGTGCCATTCCTTTGTGCAACCTTTCTTCATCTTTCAGACAACTTGAAAATTCCGTCCTTTCAGAATCTCTCAAGTTTTGTCCGTATGCCACCTATCAAAAATCGGCACAAATTTTCCGGACGGCCCAATAATTCAATGGGTTGCGTTCAGACAGATTTTCGGTGTTTTCAATCGCGCAATCCGGATACGTGTATCGTATCACAAGTATCATTGTGTGAAAGGTGTCTTGCAGGCTCGCTTATGTCTATCATACTATCCGCCAGGGCGAAACTTCCAAACGAGTCTGATTTGTCGACGCATACATCAGGCGAATCTTATCGGTCTGATCGGGCCCGGTTGTTACGCGCTGGTCGGACATCTTTCACCTTTGACCGCAGGAAACGAGCGGATCGAGGCGAGAGCGGGCCCACCCGCGGCTGATTCCTCGGGGTCTGACGCCGGGCCCGGGTTGATTCCTCGGCGCGGAGAGGGTGCCCGGCCCCGAAGGGTATCGATCGCGAGCTATCGTTCGCGGGCTGACAGTGGGCCCCGAAGATATATATCTCGCTTGCGGGAGTGGCGCGGGGTTCACGCGGGGGTAACTCAATTTGTAGTTACAAACGAGCATAATATGATAATGTTCGCCGCGGTTCGCCCGGACCCGTTCGACCCCTCCCTTTCCCCGGGCCCAGCTTTGTTAGCGGGCCCCGGCGAGCTCGGCTACGCTTCCCCCCAGCTGCGCGCTGTCATTTGTTCACGTCTGTCAATACGTCACTGATCGGTACACCGGTGCCTCGTCGGGCCCCGGGAATCCACGTCAAGGCCAATCTTGCCACGAATTTTCGAGCACGAGCGTGAAATCCGACGGGGAACCGTTTCGGGGCCTTACTGGGGATCGTGAGGAATAGGAACGCCGAGGTTGATGTTCTGTTGCAGGTGGATACCTCGAATTGGGTCCCCCGTCTCTTGTGAGAGTTCGGTGTTTATGTTGTTACTTAACTATAGTATAGTTTTGACGCCTGCTGTGTTAATTGGAGATTGGAGGAAGTGTGAATGTGAGAATATAGGCGCTGCTGTTAGTACGCCGCCAAGTGTTAAGTTTTATACTTTTAGCTAATGAGAATTGTAGTAGCGGGTTTCTAATCAGTTAATAGCCGGGTAAGGATAATTTCATACGAACGCGCATAGTACTTCGGATTGGAAGCGAAACGGGGCCGTATACTACATACCTATATATGGTCAACGGTACATCCTTCATTCGTAACATATAGATCAATCGCAAATATAACCCAACAATATCAGTATTGACATATAGACGAAAGCGGTACGCATGAGCTAAATTTACGTTCGCATGCGGCTCCTCTCTGTCGGTCCCAAATCGTTGCACAAACATCTAAAAAAAGAAACGCCGAACGCGTACACGATCCTCTTCCGAATTAGCATACACGGTTAATCAATCCAAAGCAAACATTCCCGCCACGACGGATCGGCCGAGGTGATCCCGCAAAACAGCGCTAATAACGCGTGTAATGCGCGAGGCTGCCGATCCGAAGCGCGGGAAAAAGGGGGCCCACTTTTACGCATAAATCACGCGGGGGCCCCGGCGTTGTGAGTTCGCCGCGCGATTGTATCGGGCCCCGGCGCGATTCGAAAGTACAACGCTTGTCAAATTGGCTAAACGGTTAATAATACTAGCGGCGCGGTACTACTTTCCGCTCGCTGGGCCCCCTCGCCGAGCTTTCTTCGCGATTTCGCCCGAGCCAGGCCGCTGCCTCCCGGCCAGCTCTGGCTGTGGTGCGCGTGATTTAAGGGGCATCGTAAATAGATAATAATAAATCGGCTACGTGGCGCCCATTTGCTTCGGGACCAATTTGTTAGGATCGCTACGGCCCCCGCGACCCGAATATATACACTAGGACGCCACGCGGCCATTTTTCAACCGACCGGGCCCTTGATTTATTTTGGCACGAACGGAACGCCGCGATGGGCCCCGGGCGAATTATTTATTTTATTTGTTGTTATTTATTTACGGGCAAATGCATATTATAAGGTAAACATAAAAATCAGAGAAGCGAGAACAATGTAACGACGAGTACTTGTGCATATAGGAAGATTGCAGTGTTAAAAGAAAAGATAGATATAACATATAGGCATGGTAAATTAAAATTATGAGGATAAGCATCTGTATACTTGCGATTTGAATACATTTATGTTAATTACAGAAAGATCAATTGACGCGGGTATAGCAGCCAAAAACCACATAGCAAAATTAGAAGCGTTACAATCCATAGAATAAGGATTCAGCGAT
The DNA here is from genome assembly GCA_033822845.1 of Tetrapedia diversipes. Lineage (NCBI taxonomy): Eukaryota > Metazoa > Arthropoda > Insecta > Hymenoptera > Apidae > Tetrapedia > Tetrapedia diversipes. Next base: position 491,415 of record JAOPTO010000605.1, on the reverse strand, counting down.
CGGATGTGAATTTTCTTTTTTTTGGTACTTTAGTATAATGTTGTTCCGTTGGCGGTAGTTTGAAAGAGTTTACGATGGTTTAATCAGGTATCGATGGCTTTTTGAAGTTTCGACACGTTCGTCGATCTCTCCTGCCCGGTTCAGCATTTAGTAAGCCAAATTCTTAGGCAATGTGTCAATTAGGTGCTAAAAAGTGTCAACTGGTTCTCGAATCATCGATCTTCACTTATCGATGATTCCACTGAAATCTATTCGTGTATTTAACGCTTCAAGAGGTATCTAATCCTTTGCGCGTGAACGCTAACAGGAATAGACTGCCAATGTTTACCGAATAATCTCCTGAAACACCGTCCGATCTTTTGGTAGCGCTACCAATCTCACCGAATCATTTACCGACAACAAAATTTCTAAAGCCCGGGACTCGGAATAATTAATAATTCCGTCACCTGTCCATCCGAGAGCCTCCGTCCGCGTCAATTAACGCTTCGAGGTATCATCCACACGGGGGAGTAAATTGTAGAAAGCGCAGCCTACGTACAGTAGCGGACAAAAGTTTAAGACGAGAGGACAATGTAAAACGTAGCTTTACGGTCTGCAAATATTGTCTGTAGATTCGTGTTTATCGTTATTATGGTGGAACACTATTTATTGATTAGCACAGAAAGCAAATTTTTGTTGTCGTGCCATTCCTTATAAATTAGTTAGTTTAATTTATTTTATTTTTTTCATTTCTATTTTTATTATAAAAAACAAAAACACACACATTACAAAATTGACAGAGTAATTGTAAGCATATAAAAGCCGTTTGATAGGCTTCCGGTCGATAAGGTGTTAACCCTTTGCACTCGAGCGGTGACTGTTAGTCGTCTAATGATACTAACTTCAAAAATTTTCAAAGTCAAAATCTTTACTAAGATTCGCCTATATTAAATGTTCTTTAGTTTAGTTAAGTCATATTAAAATTTTCGTATATAACTATTTAACCTCCGGGTCTGATTAATAAACAAACTAATTAAATTCTGAAAACTTGCGAAGGTATCATTTGGCGACTGACAGTCGCCTCTCGAGCGCAAAGGGTTAATATTCCATCGATTCTTTCTGAAAACAAAACCTTTCTGGCCGTGTCCAATCCCTTTCTCGGACCTTTTTTTCGCGTTGCCGCCGGTTGAAAATCGATGATCCGTGGCTGTCAGGCTATTAGGCACCTCCGCGACGGTGGCTCGTTATCATTATCGGCTGACACCGGGCACGGATTTTAATTCGTGATTTCACCGTGCGCGCCACTCGAGGCGCGACGCACAAGGAAGCAATCACGGTGAAACGTTAAAATTGACACGGGTCACGGGATAGTTATGCAGCGGGAGAATAGAGACGCGGCTTCTAGCTGCCACGGAGCATCCTTCTTCATTACAATCGGGATTTCGCGCGTCGTTGCCTCGATCCCCGTCGATCGTTTGACACGGCTCCTACCGTCGGAGCGGTTCGCCCCTTTCGCCCCCCTCCCCATCCGCGCCGCGGCCAAGATTAATCCTTTTAGAAAACTGCCAATCGAGATAATGGAACGTCGACTTTCAGATTCGCCGACACTTGTGTTATGTGTAACGACGGTGAAATTTTCATTCGACTGCTCGCGGGTACACTACCGACCAAGAGTTTGGTTTCGCTTTCAGGGATGCCTAGTATACCTGGTATATAGTATTATATACTCAGGTATTGTTCTATCACACGTTACCATTTCATGGAACTGTTCGCAGTGTGACAATTTTCGACATTCGTGTGGAATTCACCGTTGTTGCGAATCAGAGTGGGAAAATGTTGGTCAATTCGTGGAAGGTCACCTGTCCGGATATTTGTCGCGACTTGGTTTCGAAGCGGTGACATTTATTTGGACAATACTGTACCTCAAAAGGGTACCAAATTTCTGACTAGTTTTTCATCGACTACAAATTATTAGAAATTTCAAATTACAATGAATGTTACACTCGTTCAAGGTATAGTAACAAGCACAATGTCGACATCCAAGAAAAATGCCATAAAATGGCCCTAAGAAATGTCAAAACAGAATGATACTGGTAAATCTTAAAGGGGTATGAACATTCTTGCGCTTAGAAATTAATTTCGCAATTATTCAATTATTTGTTTAACAATGAACGGGCTAAGGCCCTTGGAGTACACAAAATTATAAATAATGGATTATACTATAATAAGAATTACAATTACAAATTATTGAACAGATTGAATAATGAAAAGGTCGATCAAAACAGTATGATAATTTGCTACAGATACAATTCGATGAATAGAATCCATGTTAGTAAATCTCGAGATCGGACATTTAGGTCGAAATATTAATGGAGATCTTATTGATGGTCTCAGAATATTGTAATCGACTTTATCTATGATAGTAAGGTTATTCATAACCTTTATATACCAAGTGTCTCAATAACAGCTTCCTTCGTTTCCAAATAATAGATTTCCAATTAAAGCGTGCACGACTCCAATTCGTTTTCGACTAACCCATTTCTGGGGGTATCGAGTGCGTTTTCCAAACTTTTGCTGGGTAGTGTACACAACGCAGTACATGGATACGTTTGTTCGTTCGCTCGTGCCGTATAGTTATCCAAGCAACCTGTGTAGGCCTGTTCGGAACAGGCAGACACAGGATCTCAGCCGCTTTGGATGCTTTACGACGATTGACGCGAGGTTCGACTACTTCGTTACACATCGTTAGGCCGCGGCACCCGTTGGCTTCTCCCGGCGCTTTCACGAGCAACGCCGTCTAACCGGCAGCCTCGATACGTGAAATCTTATCGTCGTAAACAAATCATCTGTCGATGAGGGTCTCGCTCCTGTCGCCGGTATATGGGTGTTCGCGCGTTCAACTCAATTATCCGCGGGACGTCGATTCTGGATTGCCGGTGAACGGTGTCTCTCTGGTATCGGTCCACGCGTGTGATTGACGTGAAAGCGTTGCGTGAACGAGGGCAGTATATCAACGTGGCTCCCGAAGGTTTATTAGGTTTGTTTACGCCGAGAGATCGCTATCGAAATTATCTGAATTTGCACGGGAGGCATCGTGAGTTGCGAGGAAACGGTGGATCTTTAAGCGTTGTACACGGTGGCTGCCAAAACTGTTTACTGGTACTCTCATGATTTCCGTTCAAACGTGAATTCTACGTCAGTTTTATTTCTATTACATGAAACTTTTATACGAGTGGATGGTAATTTAAGAATTTAACGTACAGCAAACGGTAAAAGTGAGCGTGTACAGCTTACAAAAGCGAGTTTTGTGTAATATTTCCGCAGCACCTTATTAAGCGTACTTATTTTCTTTATTATTACTTTGTACTCTTTTTATCATTCATACGAATAATTTCGAAGTTATGCGACATTAAGAATGTACGATAATAAATAAACGGAATAAATTCTGTCGTTTCAAAGCGTATACTCATTTTTATGTCCCACTGTATGTAGCCGAGGTTAATTAATTAAATCAGCGAACGAATACTGTTTTGGAGAAATATCATTTAGCCTGTCACGCAATTGGAGTAATCAAGCAGAACCATTCGCATACATCATACCAGATACAAAAACAACAAAATACCATGTGCCACAATTTACTTTTCCGCTCTTCCATCATCCAATCCGCCATTTGTAACGCACCTTGCGGCGGTTCTCTGGTTCCCGTGCACGGAAAGACCTTTAATGACACAGAAAGAGAGGAACAGGGAAAGAGTGAGAAAGAGAAAGAGAGGATAGAGGAGCGGTGTGTATCTTTGTAATAGTTACGAGCGGTGTACGCGTTATAATCTGAAACGCGACGGTGTAGCCTGCGACTCTCTCTAATAAAGTTGTCGCGAGTGGGTTTCACATTGTGTTGTCGGTGGGGGCATTAAAGGAAGACGCACGGGGCCTGTCCCCGCGACAGCGTCCAAACTCTTGGCTTACGCGTGGAAACGCATTTATAGGATAGTCTTGCTTTATGACCTCCCATTTCCTAGCTGTTACCCGCGGGTCCTCATCCTGGCGAGCAGAGAACAGAGGGCATAACGAACATTAACATTTACATTTAGGCGTGTATCTCGTTCGATGGAGCAATTCGCTGGCGAAATTGACGTTGTCACTGTTTCACGGTTTCGTCGAGGGTGTCGTTTAAGATTCAACGTAGATAAGCTCGAATCAAATTATTTCAACAGGTTTCTTTCGGATAGGGATAAAACAACTCTCTTCTATATAATACATTTATTGTCAACTTCACGTAGCTTTTAACTTATACTATGTCTATCTATTATATCTATGATGGTCTATACCAGGAGTCGCGGCAACCTACTTCAAGCGACCCACTTTAATTCCGAGAATATCAGTATAATATATAAAAATAAATCATAAAACATAAATTATTTTCTGAATAAAATATATCCTATTATTTACTAAAAGACTGTTGTAATACGAAAATATCTCTGACCCAAACGTCTCTTTACTACTCATATTTTGGTTGATTTTGATCCGTGGCCAAAAAAGTTTGCCGACCCCTGGTCTATACTCGATAAACGTCACAAATGAACTGCACGGCCCAAAACCTTTTCCGAAACGCTCGCGTTATTCCCTTGTTCTTTTTTCTCCCTCTTAAAGCCTGATTTTCAGTGTTCCAACTATCACACCTATCAGTTTCAACCAGTATGCATGCTACTTACATTCTTTACATTTTGAAATATAGTTAGGACACGGTATACCTGATCGTTAGCGGCAGATTTCTGAGCCTTCGAGGTGCAGTTTTCGCGTTACCTTATCTCGTTAGATCGGAATACAGCGGCGACAGCCGGCAATGATAAGAATGTCGGCTACAAGCAATTAGAAGCGCGGCGATCATAAATCTCGATCGAACGCCTGCCGGCCATCTAATAAAGGAACGCTGCGACGAGGTCGAAGAAACGCAAACGATCCGCGAAAAGATACCCAGAAAGATAAACGGAATCATTGAGACGTGATCGGTCGGGGGTTAACGCGAGCCATAAAGGATCCTCCTTTTAATTGGTTCCTCCAATCGAGGTGGTTGCAGCAACGGTACACACACACACACACACATATACACACAAGAAGTCGTTGATCTCGCTCGCGTTCCATCGAGAGCGAAACGAGAAGCGGTGCCGTGTAAGAATCGTTCCGATAATGAGTTCACGACCGTTCAGGCGAATCGTTAGAAACAATCGGCGGGTCTATCGATCATGTTACGTTCGTTGGCTCGTCTATCGATCATTTCACGGGCCACGAAACAGTCGGACAGTTTGTTTCGATACGGTATTGAAAGAATTGGCTGGTTCGTCGTAACTTGCACCGTCGACAACGAATTACTCGTCGTACCGTGGTTTTGTCGTTTATCACGATCGTCGAGCAAGTTCTGCCCGACTTTCGTGCGAAACGTAACCGTTCAGGGCTACGGGGAGAAACTTTCAGTGGGATCATTCGCGAAGGGGCCCCGCCTGTTCCTTCTTAATTGGGCGGGGAAGAAGACGGGACGCGTTAGAAAGCGCACGGCGGATACAATAATCGTCTGATTGCTTCTTGACGCGTAAAATCCTTCGAGGTGCGCGGAATCACGGACGTGCGTCGATAAGGATTCACCGTAGACAGAGGGGAAATTGGGTTACGTGAGCTATCGGCGGGTTTCATTTGTGTCCACGGGTCAAGAGGGTCGGGCCGTAAGAGGCCTCGGTAATAGGAATTTCAAAGGAGAAGCGAAAAGCAATTATAGTCGCCGTAAATGACAAGCAGCTTTCTGTGTCCCGCACTAGAACATCGTAAGTTGAAACGAAAAAGAAAAAAACGGTGAACAGCAAATAATCTAACGAAAGAACCAGGAATTCTCAAAATCTAAATATTTGTTAGGAAAAAAGTAAACGGTAACTAATGTAATAAAAGAATCACAAATTTTCAACGTCTGAATATTCAAAAATTAAAGGATTAAAATTATAAGATTTAACAATTCTTTACCTACCCATAATATATAGGAAATATTCTTACTTTTATTATTTAGTAGAGAGATGATAGGGATTCAGGTGTGAATAAAATAAAGTGCTTAGAATATTATTATATATTTACATTAAAAATAGTTTAATATAAACTATTATTATAACATAAAATAGTTTAACATAATCTTGCGTGGTCGAATGTTTGTAGTCGCTTCTCGTGATCGAATGTTTGGAGACATCTCGAATGATCGTAGATATCTCTCTGATACCCTTGGCGCTTACAACACCGCCAGTATCTTAATTCTTATTAACTAAGGACCGAACAGGATGCAAAGGAGATCCAAGCGTGGATCGGACAAAGTAAGCGAGAATCGGTCGATAATTCATTACGCCCCGGGCCGCGGTTCTCGTCTCATTTTCGCCGCACGGGGTCCTCGATCACGCCTAACGGCACCGCATCGGCGTAAATACGTTGCGTAATTAATTTCGCGCAAACCGCGCGGCCTCGCCGTGCCACGGCGTTATATTTATAGCGGTGCATTAACCCCGCGCGCCTGTGTGTTTTATGCGCCGCGCTCGGCTTCGTTCCTCCGTGGAGAGCGAGCAAGGGCCCAAGCGTGTCTCCCCTGTATGTCCGCCTCACGAAAAATCGTCCGACGCCGTTGCAAGGGCCAGCACGGCGAGGTAGAGGAAGGCGCGCGCGATAATGCGGCGGCCCAAAAGAGGAGGAGGAAGAAAGAGGGGCGCGATTCCAGGGGTCGAACATCGGGTGGAAATATCGATAGGGGGTCGGCGCGAGGTTAGTTAGCGCACTTTCTATTTCCTTGTTCCTCTTCCCCGGCTCTTCGTTCCTCCTCTTCATCCCCTGCCCTCTCCCCTATCCCTCTTCCTCCTCGACCCCCCTCTAACCACCTTTCTCTATCTATCTAGCTATCTCTATTCCTATCTCCTACTCTCTCTTAGTTTCCCCTTTTCTCTTACTCTCCCTCTGCTTCTCTCCCTTCTATTTTCTACTCATTCCTTCCCTCTCCCTCTCTCTTTTATTCTCCCTCTGCTTCTCTCCCTTCTCTCTTCTACTCACCCCTTCCCTCTCCCTCTCTCTCGTACTCTCCCTCTTCTTCCTTCCCACGATCTCACTCTCTCTCCCTCTCTCCCACAGTCTCCCTTCCTCCCTCCCACCCTTTCTCTCACTCTCTTTCTCTCTCTTTCTACCTTTCTCTCTCACTCTCTATTTTTCTTTCTTTCTCACTCCCTCTCTTTTTTCTCTCACTCTCTAACTCTCTCTCATCGCTCGACACTCGCGCTTCTCGTTCCTCTCCTATCTCTTAACGCTTGTTCGGCCGGCGCGGCGTAGGCGTGGAACCTCGTGGCGGGAATCCACACGGTGGACCGCTGACTGCGCACAATTAGGCCTGGGCGCAGAACGAATTCATCTTCGTTGGACGCGCGAGACTCCGGTCGGTTCGGCACGATCGATTATCAATCATTCTACCGCGGTCCACGATCTCGTGATCTCCGAGTTGCGAGCAGGGCGGGCGAGAAAAAAGTAGAACCGGAGGGATCTTCAGAGTATGCGTGCCCGCGGGCCGGACACGGGGAGCGTACTGTTGGGCCCGGGAAGGGGCCGCAGGGTGCATCCACCCCCGCAGCCGAGCTGCTCGTCGGCTTTCGACGTTTCCTGATGGACGTTTCCAGTGCCCCGCGGCCGCGCGCGCTTCGATTGGGATAAAGTGGCTGTCGGAATTTATAATGATGGGCAGCGAACGCGCGCGTTCGAGCTGGATTTTATCGAGCGTCCCGGAAACTTGATCCAACGACCGATGATTTATCGAGGCGTCCGCTTTCGTGCGGCCTCGTGAGCCTTGAAGCGAACTGGGCCTCCTCAGGGTTACGTTTTCGGCGATATTGGGTCGAGGCGATAAATTAACGTTGTTTGGCTCCAATTTTGAGCTTGCAACGATGAAAGACGATTCATGGTTTTCAGAACTAGTTAGAATTTTGAAGCTGGAGGAAGGTCGTTTAAATTTTGGAACGTAGATTATTCGGATTCAGTTTTTCTTCGGTGTTACAGCATGGGGAAATTGGTCGATGAAACAGGATCGCGTTAATTAAATTTTGGAGCATATTTTTCATAAAGAGGATTCCTTCGGTTTAGATTTCGAAACTTGGAGATTCTCTGACGAGTTGAACTTTCGGTGCACGTGAAACGTTCCCCGTTCCACGTCGCTTGCTGACGCCTCGGTATTGATGAATATAATTATCAATTAGGCGCAGAGATCGACGGAGGTTTATGCAACTCCATTTTTCGATTGAGAAAACAGCAGGGGCTCGGTTCGACGGTAACATTTCCCGGCCGATGATATTTTCCACAGCCTGGCGAGTTGGAAAAAATAGAATGTGAAATACGATTACGCGTAACGTCGCGCACGCACAGTTTCGTTTGATTAATGACGGCTTTCCGAGTATAAGGAAAAATCTGGCTATATAAATGTAAATTAGATAAACAGCGACCGGCGGCAATACTCCCGTTGGAGGAGTAATCCTTGAGCAATCGCGGCTCTTTGGACGCGGGGCAAAACCCGTTGCACGTCGACGGAAAAAGTGGAAGGGGCGAGAAGTAGAATACGTGTAACGAGCGTGTATTATACGAAAGATTAACGTCACAGCCGTGGAATAGAGACGAGTTGATTATAATCCGCGAATTGAATATCGTTAGATTCATCGGGGACGGATAAACCTTCTTAGAACTTTTGGATCGATTTATTAAGCCGGATGAAGAAGTGAGTTCATATTGTCCAATTTGTAATCGAGCGACTCGATAATTGACAGTGAACGTTGAAACAATAATCCAACAGATAAATATTGTACGTGCGTGTAAAAATATTTTATTTCTTCACGAAAGCGATGAGTTCTTCGTATGCTCGTACAATATTCTCGCAATCAATCCAACGACAGGTTTATGAAACAGTGTCCATCTGATTATGGTCGATTCAATTCACTAAAGCGTATATTACATGTTTTTTTACATGTTTTCGAATCTTACACCAACTTTAATCACCATGTCCTGACAGTTGTGTTTATTAATATCTAATTATATTACGCGATTTCTAATAAACCTAATCTATATTTTTATGTACCAAATGGCTCCATACCTGTCAATAAAGTTATTATTATTATTATTATTATTCAATCATCAATTTTACCACTCAAATACTCTTTCCTAACATTTCAATAACATGACGACCAATCTTGCCGACAGAACTGTGTCACATCTCGTTCACTTTTACCCGGTTGTTCCTTAAATTGGTAGCTTGAACTTTAACACGAGATCGGTTCAAATTTTCGAAACCTCTCTCCTCAACACGCAACCTCGATGCCCGTGTAATGATTCTTGTGCCATACATCGTGTTTCCCTTCTAAAACACCGCCGGGTTAATGGGGAACACGAGAAAGAGACAGACTGGACGACGGTGACGTCTATTTCGAGCGATGGAAGTCGCGCGAAATTAATCCCGCGAACTGATCCCCGAGATCGGTAGCTTTGTATTCGCCTGGTAATCACCTGCTGGCCAGGTTAGAATGCGTTTACGTAAGTAAACGACACACGCGGATTGGCCGCGTGCCCGCGAGCTACTCGAAAACACGAGTGAAAGAGAGCAAAGGAGACGAGACATCGAGAAAGGTGGACGAGAAAGAAGGAGGCGAAATCGAGGAGAAGGCAGCCTGTGGATGAGCGTCGCGTCGCGTCGTGCCGATGTCATTGTACCGGTTGATTTATAGCCGGTTTGCTCCGCGCAACGACGCGCGTCGCAGCTTGGAAAATCGTTTGCATTGCGCAAAATTTAATAAAGCAATCCACGCATCGACATCTCGATTCCCGTAATCGTTCTCGATGGACGTGGGTCCGCAGGGATCGATGAAAGCCGCGGGTCCCATCTCGTGGTTGCGTAACGGCCACCGATTCGTCCTCGATAAGATCGTTCTGGGGGAAAAAGCGAGGTGCTTCAGCGAACGGACAGGGCGAAATGGGAGATTCGCGTGTCTGGTAACAAGGGGAACGGAATCGATGGTGCCCGTTGATAAACGCGTTGCCGTTCTTCGTGGTAATTAATAAGTACAAGGATGGGAAAAATGTGTCCCATTGAACGATTAACAATTTTTACTAGAACATCGAAAATAAAAGATCAGTTTCTATGAAACATTGCGTCCTGACAGTCAAAGGGTTAAGCTATTCGGTTCACGGTGAACAAAGGATAAGGCTGGTGGGAGAGGTATGGAATGGGTCCGCGCGAAACACCGATAGAGTCGTCGTTGTCGTCGGTTAGCAAACAGTGATAATAGTCAGGATTAATAAATCCCCTTTCCTACGGCCATCAATCGCCGTGCGGCGAGGCACGGATTGTTAACACGTTCCTATCTCAGCATCCACGATAGAAATATCACTCTCCCATGCGAGATACGGTAGGCGCGAGTTCCGTCTTTTTCTTCTTCTTCTTCTTCACCCTTCCCTCCCGCCTCCGCCATTTCCCCCCGCCGATAATCCGCGTTTAGACGCGATAGCGGTGGCTTCGAGCACGCGGACGTTCTCGCTTGACAAATGATCGTCGGCCGTTCGATTCGTACGCTTTCTATGCTCGAAGCCCGTGGCCGATCGGTCATACGGTTCGCCGCGTGACGCAATCGGTGAAACGAAACGGAACACGACAATGACGCCTCCACCTCCGCCGACACCCGTCTCACACCTTACGCTGTTGTACACCGTGGCAAAACGCACGGCAGGCTGCCTCGTTCGTCTGGACATGCTTAGGTATGTTGTGGGGGAGAGATCGGTGGCGAAGTATCGGTGTTACGTGTTGTGTTTAAACCGGCCGATCGATAGAACGCGAGTCAGCGATTAAATTGCAGCGACCTTCTTGTTTTCACCACTAGAGGGACAGCTAAGTTAACTTTCTCGCAAGTGCTGGAATTTTTCATGGTTCGCATATATACAAAGATTCCGAATTGTCCTTTTCCATCCCTATGTATAGGGCACGGACCTGCTAAGTAAACATTATTTCTGTTTCCTTTCCTTTTAACCCTTTGCGCTCGAGAGGTGACTGTTAGCCACCAGATGATAGTCCCGTAAATTTTCAGACTTCAATTTGTTTGTTTGTTAGCCAGACTCGGAGGTTAAATAGTCTTATATGCAAATTTTAGTATATCGCTTAACTAAACTAAATGAAGTTTAATATAGGCGAATCTTAGGAAATATTTCGAATTTGAACAGTTTCGAAGTTAGTGTCGTTAGATGACTAACAGTCACCTCTCGAGTGCAAAGGGTTAACCTTCTACTCTAGCAAACGGAGTCGAACCGCCACAAAATATTACCCATGGGATTGTGGGTAGCCTAGTCGGACTATAGAAAGAGATTTCGCGCGAACATCATGATAATATGGAATGGAGTTTTTCTGGAGCGGGTTTGGTCGAGGGGCACGCGAAATCGTTTGGCTCGAAACAACGCGACGCCGCTCGTTTGACTACGCTGCCGGGGAGCAAACGACGAGAAAGGGGTTCTATTAAAAAGTTGTCAGAAGCTCTTCTGCGGATCGTTTGAAGCATCCCCTCGGGTGATGTCACTGATCGTTGACGTCGAGGATATCATCTTTTTGCCGCGGCGCAGCTTCTGCTCCCGCTTCGTGGACCTTGTGCAAGCGTAATCTCACGAAACGAAGCGATGTGTAATAATGTTCCGCGAAAACGCCTGCTGCCGGGACGATTTGCATACAGAGAAGGCTGGTCGTTATCTCCCGGGCCTAGGGGCAGAGCACGCGGGGGCGGAGTCCCCAATTTTGCGCGAACGGGCTCATCCAACCTGTTGGGCCCTCGGGTCCGCGTAATCGCGGCGGCGAAAAAGTTATTACGTTTTTTGTCGGTCCTCCGGGATTAAAAACGACCGGCAGCGTTGTAATTGCGAGAGACGGTGGCGCCGCGCGCACCCGGTGCCTGGCTACCGGACATCGCCACGAAAGGGGGGTTGGGTCTCCTTCTTCCCCCGTGCCCCAAACGGAATATCATTCCGGGAGGACGACTCCGAGCGAATCCCCCGGGCACGACCGCGCAAATTACAGGCCAGCCGAGAGGTAGCTTCTGTGGAGGAAGCCCCTGGAAACGCGGCGAGAACGTGCCCGTGGAAGCTCGATGGACGTCCTCGAAAGTCGTGGCGCGTACGAGAGATTTCGAGTATCGTACGTTTATATCGATTCCTTCAACCCTTTGACTGTCACGCCGGAATCACATGTTTCCTTCAAGACGCCTCACGAGTACACAGCAATAGATGCAATATTTCATCAAAATCTAAAAATTTTCGATGTTCTAATACAAATTTTTAAACGTTCAATGGGGCATTTTGCGCTTCAAAGTATTCTATAATTATCGGTAACGTTCAAAGTCAATTTTTATTCAACTCTTACAATCGTAAGCAAGTGGATCTATAGCTAATTCAGGCAAAATCAATAAGAAATATGAACGCCCCCCATTCACAGAGGGGGTAGGACAGAATCATCCCTAAACGCGTGAGCTCTTAAGAAATAAGCAGTTCGTCGAACAAGGCACGGTTAACCGTACGACTCGTTGCGCTCAATTCTGACAATTCCGTCCAGACATCCAGTTTAATTATGAATCGCTGTCAATATCGCGGCACGCGAGGAAAGCTCGCCGACCCCCTGTTCGCAGTCCGCTCGCGATCGTCATTCCGGTCGACGAGCGGGCCGACAATGTAAGTCGCGTTTATTTCAGGATTATCGTCCGATCGACGTGGTTCCGTCCATCGTAATTCCGCGCGCGCCGTCCCGCCGCGATTGTTCTCGCGACCGTTGGCGCTGGGACAAACAGGCGAAAGGGGGAACTAGAAAGAGGGCTATAGCAGGGATGCTATCGGAGAACGGGGTGGGAGGTCGCGGCGGCTGAAAAGAAACGGCAAATTTTCACCGGGGCTCTCGTTGCCCCGCGCGCTCTTTTACGTAATACGATTTTCAATTGCACACGCCCATCACGTATCACGCCGCCTTTCTATTCATATAATCCTGGCCAGGGATGGGGGGGGGAGGGAGGGGGAGTACGCTGCACGCGCGGGGCAAGGCGCGTTCGATTATCGAAGCTGCTGCTGCGCTCGGGAGAGGCGCTCGGTCGCGCTCGCGCGGCCATAATACCAACATAGACAGCCGGCTTCTTAGCGGGCATGCATTATAATGCATCTCTACAATGCACAGCGGCGCGGTGCACATCAAAGCCGGGGCTACGTGAGCGACTACGCAGCCGTGTACGGGCAATAGCCGGGAGAGCTCGCGTTGCCGATACCAGAATGCCGCCTAATGGCCGACCGATCCATCCGCCTCCGACGCTATTCTTCCACGCGCTACGCTTTTCCGTGACTTCCTCCCTGAGTTCGTCCCGACGATCCTGGAATTTCATGCCATGGTCGAAGTTTTGTACGAACGCGACCGATGTCGCGCTGGGTTGACTTCCGGGTGCCATTCTAGGTCCTCCGGTGACCAATTAAAGGTTGCGTGCTCGAAGATTCGTAGCGTATGCAAAGGTTCGTAGGAGGACTCGAGAAGCTAGGCTTTTTAGGTTGTGGAAAAGTATCGGATGTGATCCGATGGAAATAGAGAAATAAAGAAATTCCTACAACCTCGGTCTGAGTCCTTCAGTCCTTTTGTTCTGTTTCTGAACGTTTTGCGAACTTTCTAAAATACCATATGTAGCTTGGATTCTTAGAAGAAGCCCTTGAGAAAGTACGTTAAGAGAAAGCTGGTTTATGGTTAATTTTTGCTTCGTAGTATTTCTGTGTTCAATTCCTAACATGAAAGGGATACGCTTCCAGCGTGCAATCGCTGTTGCGTTACCTGAAATAATGGGTGGACAGTCGCAAAGATCGACACTGAACCCACCTAATCCGAGTAAAACTCTTGTAGAGAAGAAGTTCTGCGATAAAAATTTGTATCGTCGAGCTTGGTACCGACCCGCGGCGGGATATCGCGCGTCTCCATAGACGAAGGCGCGTTCGCTCGCGGCAGTGAGAAAAGATCGGAGCCCGACGGGATCGCCCACAGGCAGACGGAAGAGCCTCGGCGTCGAAGCGAGAGACACCGGTGATCGATAACCACGGCCTGCCCGCGAGACGGAGACGAGAACAAAGGGGATCTCGATCCGCGCGCCCAGTGACCCAATACCATGCGTACCGATCGGCGCTGGGAAATGCTCGACAGGAACGATCCCGCGGAATTCGCAGACGAGCACGCCGACGTGCGCCGCGATCCCCGTGCCGGGCCGAATCGCGCGCATCGTGGCAATCTTTCCGTCGATTCAATCAGAAGTGGCGCCATGCGGCGAGGAAGGGGGATGATGAACCAACGCCGAAGAGTACGAAGCCTCTATCCAGCGAGAAGAAGAGGACCGGTGCTGCGTTGGCGTGTTCAGCTTCATAATACGGTAGCGGTGTATTGGAGCGACAACGTGCAGGCGCAACGATCACGAACAAACGGAGAGAGCAACGGAGGATAGAGGGAGAAGAGGGTAACCCCGGTCGAGGAAAGGGTAGAAGAGGAAGTGGAAGAAGATGAAGAGGAGGACAGGAGGGGGAGGGATGAAGCGAACGAATGAAATAACAATCCGTTCCAGCGGGGCCGGATCATCCCAGGCGGCGTGCGCTAACTAATGGCATTCAAAATTAGTCCTACCCGCAGCGAAATTATTGGGGCCTGTTCCGCGAAGGGGTGGTCGGCGACGCAGACCAAAGTTCTGCGGCCAAGGCAGTGGGCCCACGGTAGCCAGGGCCGTTCGTCGCGACCGCAATTGCGGGGCCCTTGCCGGCTTCGATATTAGTTTTCGACGTCCCGCGTCTCGATCCCTCTCGCCACCCAATGGGGCCCGCCTGGCCTCCCGTCTAGGGCCCGTCGTCGTGCAAACGTTTAACTGGTTATTACGATTATTGAGGATTCTGCTCTACGATAATTTATATTTGGTCTTGTTTCTCTGTCCCACGGGACCCCCCGATGTTTCATCTACCGTGGGGGCGGGTCGGGTTAGGTACAATAGTGGACAAAAGTTTAAGGTCAAAGAGTCAAGGAAAATAAATAAATAAATTTATGAGAAATAGCTGGATAAACAAAGTTTGTGTCGTATGCTAATCAATAAATAATGTTCTACCGTAATAATAATAAAAATGAATGTGTAGACGATATTTGCAAATTGTAAATAACTACGTTTTACATTATCCTTCAGTCTTAAACTTTTATCCGCTACTGTAGGTTAGTTCTTGCGTTTCGTTTTTCTTTTTGTTCGTGCTGGGAGGAGAGGCTGCTACAGTGTCTCTCTTTCTTCGACGTCGATTTCGTGGTAATAACGTCGAATGTAATCTTCGGGGAGTAGTCGGAATCCGGGGCTGAGCCTCAATCAGACTGCTGCTCTTCCTCTATTCATTTATTTGCTCTGTTTCAGAATGTGCGTGAGCCGGACGCTGGGATTGCTGATGGGGTTGCCGATGGGTGAGTGCGAATTTATGTTTGATTAACATTTTTAAAACCCGCTGAGAAGCTTGGGTATACCAAGGCAGAATTATTAACATTTAGATGTCAGTTTCATTTTTGGGCACGAGGCCCATCTAAGCGTTTGAATATTTGACATAAAAAAAGGTCAAAAGATTGTGGTGATTCCCAATTAACGATCCACAAAATAAACAAATTTTATTATTCCGTGTATTAACTTAAAAAGAGGCTTTCCGAGATTCCTAAGGTTTGTGTTGTCATAAGAAATTCGTATTAGAAGGAACGATAAGCCATGATTAGATTAGGGTTACCTATCCATTAAAGTCTACAAATCGTATCCAAGGTTTCAAGCAGCAGCGGCATGCCTAACCGAGCACTCGATTTTCCGTTTTGCGCAAAAATCCCCGCCGTAATAGGAAGCTAATGGATACGATTACATTTTCTTTCGCGGAAATCGTACGTTCAGCCAAGAAAGGGAAGAAACCACTACAAAGTTAACCGTCGCGCTACGACGTCCCATTTATCAAACGGTTGATTAGTTTATTTGATGATTGACTCGTAACCCACTTGATCGCGGCCATCCAACGCTGGCTCCCGGTCGATATATCACACGTTTCTCCGAACGGCTAATTACAAATCAAAACCGCTCGCGGTGCTAATGATTCTTCCGCATGGCGTTAAATTCGTTCCAGCCTCTGCCTCCGTCCGCGCTCTGCCCTCCGAGCATATTTTCACGCGATCCTTGCCCTTTCACCCCCGCTCTAAACAAGCCTTCTCTCTCCCGTGGCCGTGTCCGAGCCATGTTTCGGTCTGCCCGACGCCTCGCCGCGTTCTAAATGCCGCTGACGAGATCATTTATCATCGTACGAAAATCCGAGCCGCTCTACCCCCCCTCAGCCACGAGCTCGCATCACGCTTCCGTGCTTCGCTCGTCTCGTTCCCACGCGCGAGAGGACCGAAGATCGGGACTTAAGGCCCATCCGACGCGGAACCCGTCTTCCTGAAGGCTGCCTCGATTTTACCTTGGACTGGTTAAGGGTAATGGAACAGTTTTCAACGCACCTGCACAGTTTTCCAAATCTATTGCAGAAGGAAGAAGACGAACACGTGACTTGCCGTAGTTTTTTCAAACAAACGAATGCGAGAAGAGAAAAAAAACATATAGAGAGTTTCTTAGTCTAATCAGTTAATTAGTCGACCTGTCGTGAGGTGTCACCATCGTTGACATTATTGTTTGGGATTGGCAGTTAGTTTTATTATCATGTGTTTTAACCCTTTGCCCTCGGGAGGCGACTGTTAGTCGCCAGAAGGTAGTTTCACAAATTTTCAGACTTTACTTAGTTTGTTTATTAATCAGACCTGGAGGTTAAATAGTCGTACATGTAAATTTTAGTATATGACTTAATTAAACTAAATGAAGTTTGATATAAGCGAATCTTAGTTAATATTATGCACTTGAAAATCTTTGAAGTTAACATTATTAGATGATTAACAGTCACCTCTCGACCTTAAAGGGTTAACAGGGTTGGCAGGTGAGGATTTCTGTGAGGCACTTTATAGATCGCCGGGAAAAACGGAGAATTTTTCGTGAGCAATTTATGCGGATGTATTGTTGTGCGTTAACGACATCGATTTTTGAACGAATAGGATAGGATAGGTGTTTAAATGATTCTAATATTATTATTGTCTATTATTACTGTATCACGTGTTATTTATAACTTCTTTTTTGTTGTTGCTTCTATAATTATAACTGTACCGACTTTAATTGCTGTGATTATTTGCAAGTCGGTTTAACAAAATATACTTGGTATTCTACTTATGGCAGAGTAAGATTAAGTGTTATTATAGGAATTACGTAAACTATTCATCAGGTCTTTCACGCTTGATGTCTCCTGTCAGCGTGTTCCCAGCTAAATATTAATTAGGATGTTAATTCCTACGCAGCGTACAATTATGCTGTTTATTATTATTGTTATCGAAGATGATCCCTGCAAGTTTCTAAATAATAGAAATAAAAAAAAAAACTGCACGCGTACGTTTTGATACACAACAGCTATCAAATTCATCAATCGTACATTGTATTATTCGTATTATATATTGCTTATAATCTCATTTGGGGTTTAACAGCGTAAATAAAAAAAAAAGACGCGAAATATTTCCATTTGTATCGAACGAATCCAAAAACTGAAACAAGTTCTCGTTTTTTCATAGTATAACTGCTGAATCTTTATATTTATATATACACGTATTATCGGTATAGTAGTTGTGTATTGAACGTAACGACACCTAGTGCCTAATTAGGCTTCATTTGTAACCATCGCTCATAGTCTAAAAATTTAGAGGACCAATAAGTTTATCGCAAAAACAAAAGTGAAATTAAATCACCGTAAAAGTAAAACCACGCTTTGCTACGTTTACTTCGTCTTAAAAATTATCACGTTTCATAAAGAAGAGGGCCGGCATCTCGCGATTAGGTTCGATCCGTCGGAAAGAATCGGCGTTATTACGGCGAACTTTCATTTGACTTTCATTATGCGAAAGTTCATCGGCTGTGTAACTCGCATGCCGGACGAGCATGCGCGCGTTACGTAAACGGACACGCGGCGGCTCGACCCGGACCATTTTCGAGCGATTAAACCGCTGGAACACGGTCGATACGAGTTCGCCGATTGTCTGGGTGATTCTAATTAGTCACACCCGCGCAGGTGTATCACGTTCGTCGAGCTGGTTGCCTACCTCGAGGCTGGCGCTCGCTCGAGGAGAAAGCGCGCGGCGGGTCGCGTCGGGCTCGTCGTAATTTCGCGGGCAACAGGAATTCTAATGGCGTGAACGGAGTTCTTTCCACTCTGTCAGAACGTTTTCCGTGTTTACTCGCGCATATTAAAATTAAAGATAAAGCCGAAGGAATAAAATACTACGTCCAACCTCTTCAACGTTACATTTATTTTTGTTCTTTTGATAACATCAATCGTCTCCTCGTTACCACCCCTGGTTGAATTTTGCCGCCTTTATTCAAATTCTCCTTCGGTGACAGCAGTCTAGAAAATGCTTAACACTAGAACTACCAGAGCAGTCAAAATGACGGATTGATGATTATTCATAGCAACCTTATGAATTTATTTTACTAAGCTTCCAAAATTTACTATGATTTTCTGCAGAAGGTATAAATAAAGATTTGTTTTCTGTGTATTCGATATTTTGTCATGTAATTTTCAATTTGATCTGTTCCTTGCAAATAAGTACATTGTAATTGTCGGTAGTTCTAGTGTTAAAATTAAAGATAAAAAGGAGGAATAAAACACTACGTTCGACCTCTTCAACGTTACATTTATTTTTGTTCTTCTTTTGATAACATCAATCGTCTCCTCGTTACCACCCCTGGTTGAACTTTGCCGCCTTTATTCAAATTTTCCTTCGGTGACAACAGTCTAGAAAATGCTTAACACTAGAACTACCAGAGCAGTCAAAATGACGGATTGATGATTATTCATAGCAACCTTATAAATTTATTTTACCAAGCTTTCAAAATTTACTATGATTTTCTGCAGAAGGTAAAAATAAAGCTTGGATATTAGATAGCGTTATAAGGAAGTGATGGTTGGTGTAAGAAAAATGTTGATACAGCAATAAACCCGTTATGCCCTGTTGTGTATTTGCAACGATGGATCAGAAACGGTTAAGCATTTACACGTTTAATAACGTTCTGAGAAGTTTCCACAGGGAACAAATTCCTCATAGGACATATTTAATGGCAATTTCGTAAAACAGTGATCTTTCGATCAGAGCTGTGAAATTGGTCGCAGCCTGGGTTACGATCGGAGAAGGTTAGGTTAACTTGTTCGTTAACCGAACGCGAGGTTTCCCGATACCAAGATTAATTGAAGTTGGGATCGATTCGTTCCGGTCTATGAGAAATATTAAATACCAACGCAACGAAGCGATTGGAAAACTGGAGAAAATGGTTGTATGGCAATTTGGGTAACGAATTATCGCATTTTCCGCGATTAACCGAACAGTTAGTCCGATTCGTCGTGGAACGTGATCAATTTGCGATCATCGGTTCGATGGTAAACACCGGGGAAGAATAAAACGTCGCGTCTCGTCGTTTCGAGGATACAAGCCAACGAAACGTGATTTCTATAACCGGGGAGTAAGAGGTTTGACATTTATTGCCGTGAAAAAAGCGAGCCGTTTTAATCTCATTCGACGAGGAACAGCGGACCCTGTTGATCGCGACATCGCACAAGCGGACATCCAATCAACCGAAGCCCGTTGCAGATTCAATGAGCTGTGGCTCGTTTACGAGGATATACGATGTGTCGACATGTTTACGGTTGAAATGTGAGATAAAAATTCACGCGCGCGTCAGTTGTCTATCGTTACCTCAGACACGGTCGTTTTGAGTTATTTAGTTATTGAGCAACTTTACCGCGGCTTCTAATTAGTCTCGGTTGGCAGAACCCTGTGTGGCACTTTATGGGTTGGCTGCATTTTTTTGGAACGAGCGGATCCACAGAACGCACGTACGCTTCTGCTTAAGATTCTTGGCGTAGTTGGTATCTCGATAAAAATTGGAAAAAGTCTGAATCGAAGAAGAAAACGAGACGATCCGACAAATTTCGCGAATTAACGAGTTTACTATTGTTAGAATACAAATTGTATGCGTGAGTGCGCATGCGTCGAGAAAGGGAAGTTGTCTGGAAAAGAGGGAAAATAGTAAGCGACGTGTGTTGCTACTGCGCGTGTTGGGAAAGAAAAGTGTAATCTAAAGTAATAAGTAATAATATAGAATAAAGATTCTTTGATATAATAAAAAGGTGGACATAATTCACTTTTCAATCACAAAATTAACCCCTTAACCTACAATGACGGGCATAGCCCGCGTACGGTGATCGGGCCAAACTTAAATATTACGGGCATAGCCCGCGTGCGATGGTCAGGCCAAACGTAAATATTACGGGCATAGTCCGTGTACGGTGATCGGGCCAGAAGTGAATATTACGTACAATATTTGATACGCAATTACAGCAATGTCCCGAACGCTGCGCGAGCTTGCATACGATTTCGGCCCAACATCTTCGAATCTAAATCGTAGGTTAAGGGGTTAATATATTTTTTATAACTATTCTAAAAACTATCGACGATGATATTGTTGTATCAGATCTGAAACAAATTTCATGCTAAAAGTTTAATCAAATCTCTGTGACCGCTACAACCGTCTTTTCAGTTTGAAACACGTTTCCACGGGGAAGGCGAAACACCGTGTATAGCACGTCGGTGCTTGCGCTGCCTACGCGCGAGCTTTCTCGAGGAACCTCCGGGACGTTGTGGTCTCGAATTTGTTTGAACGGATCCGAGCAGGAGCTGGAACGAGCTCTACAAGTAGCGGGGCCCGTGTGTCTCGCCCACGTGGGCCTGTCGGGGACTCGTCGGGGGCCCGTGGTGCGCGCGGCTGAATTTGCATAACGCGGAATCGAATTAATGTATTTAGGGCTGACGTCGATAAATATATCGGCTCGGATTCGCGCTGCTTAGACCAGTTCCACCGCTTTGATTAGGATGAATGTGGGCATTGTTCCGTGGACCGCCGTCGGCATGTTCGGCGCGGGCGAGCAAACAGAAAAAGATCGCCAGAAAATGAGCAATAAAATCGACTACGGCACATTGTCGATGGGACGCGGGGCAAAGCAACAGGGAGATATCGATGGAATCAATCTCTATTAAAGGTGACTGATCGCCACGGTCGTTTGGACCACCGATCGCGCAACTCTCGGCGGATCATTAAAGTCTGACGGAACACAGATATCAAAAATCGTCGTGGCTAGATGTTTCACCAGGCCCAAATGAAGCGTTTCAAAGCGGAACGTCAATTACGCGCGGCGGATCGGCCAAGAGGCGACGCGACGGAGGGGGATGAGAAAAGAAGCGAGGAGATAACACCGAAGGGGGATCATTACCTGGGACATTAGAACCGCGCGGAGTGCCAAGTGTAGCAATAAAGGTGTTAGACGCACGCTAAGCGAGTTCCACCGTTATAGCGTATTCCCGAGCCCGCGATGACCCTCGGCGAGCTTCCCATCGTTAAACCAATAAGTAGCAAAAAATCGGGCTGGCAGAGCCGCGGATAGCCAAATCCGGGGCTATTAAAGCCGCGTCCGCTAATGCGTTCGTGGCTGTAAAGTTCCAAATACAGGTGGTAAATCAGCCGGGCAATAAATAGCCACGGGGATAGAGGGGGGGGGGACGGGGGGAAAAATGAGGAAGGGTCGCGATAGCAGAGTATCCGTAGAGTCCCCAAGCGCAAAGACCCCCATTACTTGTGTCCACAATGTCGAGATATTAACCTGCTTCGGCTGAATGCTCGGTTCGGCGAGCTTCGGTTCACCGAACACAGAGAAGCCGGTGGGAACAGGCAGAAGCTGGGGACAGGAAGGTATATACGAGGGGCGACCGCACTTCGCTTCACCTTGCGCACGGCGTCGTCGTGCCCAGTCCATGGAGCCGTGCCACTTGTCCTGGAATTCTCAGGGCTCGAGCCGATCGCCTTCCGCGTTCGAGTGGATGCGCTAAAATTCCCTCGATGTAGATTCTATCTTGGGAGTTTTGGTACAGTTACGGTTAGCGGGTGATCGATTAATGCCAAACGCATTCGACGGAAGTACTGAAATTTCGTAGATCATGGATCCTACTTCAGAAGTTTTGGCTGGTTTATATTTAGCAGGTGGTCATTGGAAAAGATGATGGAAGTTAATTTTGCTTCTCAGTTCATACGATTAATACTTTTCGCGTTCGACGGATGCACTGAAATTCCGTCAGCTGTGGATCTTACTTCAGAAGTTTTAATAGAATTGAATAGGACGATGAAATATAATTTTACTTCACGGTTTGTGTGATTAAATATGCAATGATGATGTTGTTAACAATTGATTTAAGAGATTTAAGACTGTCTAAAACTTTTAGAGAGGTATAAAAAATAGAAACACGTGAAAATTAATTTGCTTATGATACACGATTCATAAGTTTTAGCTTTGGAGGAGGGAATGCGAAGTCATAAGTATTATCGGTAGTATTGTTCTTTGCAAAGTATCCCTTGCCCTTTACATTCTCGAAAAGAGAGGCGTTTAAAATTCAAGCTTCAAACTGGTAGCAAAATTACACCGCGGTACCTGATCGCAGTACCTAATGAACCCTTCCGCGAAGCGAACACGTCTCAAAATCCACGGGACTCCCCTTGTTCTACGGTTCTCATAAACAAATGCCGTCCCAGGGGGCCGTCTTCCGTATTCGACGGAGGAGCTCTCGAATTCTGCAAACGTACTCCAGATGGGGGAATAAATAAGAGCGACCGGAGTCGGAGCAATTCGAGCAATTCCAGCCACGTGCACGAACCGAAGCGGAGTTGGACTCCGATCTCTTTGGCTTCTTTCAACGAAGTTAACCTAACTTAACCCGATTCTAACAGAAGCCAAACCTAACCTGTACCTAATCCAAATCTTCCAACCACAGTGTAGTATTCTTCTTGAACTATTTTAAACGCTCTATTCGATAAAATTACTTACTATTTTAAATGTAATTTAATCTAAATTCAACATCATGCAATTTAACACTAGAATTACCAAGAGGGCAAAAATGACCCAATTTGTCATTTTTCATAGAAACGTGGTAAACTTACTGTGGTGCTTACACATTTGAAAATGTACTATAATTTTTACTAAGATTGCTTTGAAGAAAAAATTTGTTTCCCTTGTATTAGGTATTTTTGTCATACAATTTTCAATTTCATTTCTTTGTCTCCAATAAGTATACCCTAATCGTCGGTAATTTTAGTGTTAAAAGTTGTATGACTGTTTGTCTAAATTTCTTCGATTCTATTCTATGCATATTTCAATGTTCTACCGTTTATTTATGTATAACCCTCTCCTCTCTAAGAAACTGAATTCTTCTCGAACAGGGTTGAGTCCGATTTAACCCATCGTCAAACCTCAACGCAGCTTGAGTTTAATTCAAATCGAACCGAAAAGAGAACACGAGTTCTAAACGCGATGCGTGTAGTACACGCATGCCATGTCGGATCGCGGAAAAATGTTGCGGCGGCCAGTTTATTGGAATTCACTTTGTGTTACCGCACGCGGTTAGGTCGATAATGATCGTTTCGATCGGTCGACCCACGGTTTCCTTTGAGGCGGTCGATTTTCCGGCCGCTTTCCTTTCCCCCGCCTCGTCTGCATACTGTGTAATGAATTGTAATACAATGTGGATTATCGGTATGTGGATCAGCGACAGGAATGATCGATAGATCTGGGGAAAGGCGAGAACGGAACAAGGTATTGTACACGCGCGGCTGTACACTTTGTCGATTTGTTTTTGGGTTATTACGGCGATACGTGTAATCGATATTGTTCTGCTTTGTTGGCATCGAGCGGGTTATTTACTCGCTCGCTTCATCTCGAACAGAGTACACTCATATCATTTGTTAACTCGTTTAATTTCCAGAAATACATGTATACAGGGCGGGTGATCGATTATAAAATCGGTTCTACACTGTTGGTTTGTCAACTGTTAAATATCCGAACATATTTTTTAAACAAAACTTGCTTTCCCTGCAGAGGTGCATCTTGCAACGAATACGAACGTTAACTTAACACTTTGCCGGCCGCACATTTATCGAATCATGCAGGTTCTATTGCTCGTCAACGATGATATTTACGCAATCGTTCGTAACATAAGTAGTTGCAATATAATTATTATCAAAGAAGGCGTTAAGATAACTGTTACGCCATTTTTATTGCATAATTTTATACTTTTGAATTATACAAACATGGAAATAAAGCATCATTGTTGGCGAAAAGAAGTCACGCGTATGTGACAGTGGCCGACAAAGTGTTAACCCTTAGCTACTAAATCTATCAAAACTTACACTTAGCGGTTCCACCAACCGCGAAGGAAAAATAAATCATTCTCACTAATAACTGGAAACGTATAAACCGATTATTATGCTTTAATTAAGGCTTAGGGGACATCAGTTTTTGTTCAATCAATGCTTTAAGAAAAAGAATATAATATAAGATAGTCAATGTAATTTATTAAAACAAGAAAAATGAAGGTTACAAAATTTTCTGTACCACTTCATACAGTCTGGGCCTGAACGGAACGGCATTTAACGTGTTAAACGGTACATAAACTGTCAGCATAACGAGAGCTAGCCGAAAATTCATCTTCGCTTCGTCTCACGACCTCAACGGCGCACTTTCTAACGGACGAGGGAATTAACGCGATCATGGAGGTACACACGATGGTCGATCTTCGATTTTCTGCCGGGTTATCGATCGATCCATCGGGCCTGAAACGGGCCCCGTGGGGCAGGCTACGCGGGTGCACATTGTACGACAATGAGTCTACACGCGGCCCACGCGCGCGCGCGAGCTCGCGACCGACTCTTTCGCAACGCTGCCGATAATAAGGATAATAACTCGATTTTATTGCCCACCTTTTCCCTCCCCTTTGCTCTCCCGCCTCTCCAGGAAGACATTTTCTAGCACAATGCCTGTCGTGCTCTCTTGTCGTTCCACTTATCTCATAATACACCGTGGCATCGATAAACGCATCCCTGCGGTTTAATGTCGGGTACGAGAGGTCAGGGAATTGGAGCAGCCATGTTGAACTCGTCGCGAATTAGTTGAGACAATTTCTTATTGTTCCTTCGTTTCACTTTTTTATTGCACTAGTTTGACTTGTCGGTGGAAATTTTTGTAGAATTTTCATTTACGAAGTTGGCAAACTTTCTTTTATCGTTTAATGTATAGAATTCGCGATGTTTATTATAGATTATGAGAGAAGTAGAACTTTTTCATTGGTTTGCCAGGCAATCGTCTTCTTTTTGAACTGTTTTACATTTAGAGGGTCTATTCTGGGTCGATTGTAAAATTTAATGAGCGCAAAGTTTTAATTTGTATGACCCGATTCGGTTTGCTTGTTCAGATTGTTATTTGAGACATTGAACGTGTCATTGAGTAACAGCAGTCGTGGCATTTCAGCGGAATGAGTTTAATAGTAGTTCCCTTGCCGAGCATAAGAAACCTAATGGTCTTGTTCAGAGTTGTAAACGAACATTGTGTAAATTCAACAACTGTTTCATTGATCACCACCTACGCTTCGTAATTTTTTTTTTCTCTCCTCAACTGAAAGCTGGTTCACCTTATTATATACGGACAGAGTAACGCTCGGTGTCTTGCCGGTCGGTATTGAAATCTTTGTTCAGCAAACTACACCTCCTGAAATCACATCCAACAGCTTACATAACGCGTCGATGCTTGCTCCTCGCTAAAATTAGACGAATCCGTGATTTATCGAATTATGAATTCTTACTTTAGGAATAAATAATATTACAATATATATTTATATCTCTGGAATTCCTTACACCTCTCAATTACAATATTAGTTTTCATTTCGATTCATTGAATCTTTCGTTGCAACTCACAGCTCTCAAAATAATACCGTTCGTTCTTGCGATGTATGGAATTTATGAACCACTTCGTCGAAGTTTTCAATTTCCCGAACAATCGAGATATCGATCACCCCGCAATGTTCAGTCCAAGAGAAAATACGTTATGATTTCGCGTTTCAATCGCGAGAAACGCTCGAGCACGCCTCGAAAGCGTTCGAGGTGAAACCTGGATACACCGAAAAGGGTCAAATAAAGAGGCGCGCGTCGCACGCCAGCATTTACGATGACCCAACAATGCATTCTGTTACGGGCAAAGAGAGGCGTAAATATGCTGGCTGCATAAACCACCAACAGCGAGGCAACCGCACGCTCGGCCATGCGAACCCGACCTCGATTTTCCAGCGCCACGACAAACTTGCATCATCGTAAAACATTTCCCGGCGTGACACTTTATAGCGCACTCAATTCGCGTTAAGTTTCGCGAGATTTCCACGAGGTACTTGAACGCCTCCCACCTGGACGCCAGAGCGGTCGTCAGCTTGTGTGATTTCTCGCGGGAAACTGCTGTGTTCGATTCCCTATCGTGTGTTTATGGGATACAGCGAGTTTCCTTGATTTGCGCAATAGTCACCGTTGCGAAGATGCAACCTTTGTTTTTAATTTTTTGTTTTTAGGGATTCTTTCGTTGCGATGATCTAAGCAATTTGTAGTGTTTTTCCTTGTCAGAAACACTCGAGTCCAAACATTGTACGTTCACACGGCTACACGTGCGCCCGCCACCCAAATTGTCATTTAACCCTTTGCGGTCCGCACTGCATTCGCAATTTCGTTTCAGCAGGTCCTATATCGACGATGTGTCGCGACACGTTGGACATAGGACTGCAAAGCTTAACTAATTCTAACTTTAAAATCGTCTTTGCTTTATCCAATTTGAGTAAATTTCAGTGACGTTATATTGGAAAGAGTTTTGTACAATTTTCGGGGCAAACCCCACTGTGCGCTGTGTCGAGGGACGCTCGACATAGGACCGCAAAGGGTTAACTTTGTATATTACAATAAATAACATTTATTTCCGTAACGTGGAATTATTTAACACGATTCCCTGTAGGTGTGAATCGAGCGCGTTAGCTCGTCGCGAGGCAAGTGCTGCTCGCTGACGAGGTGGACACAGGCGCTGGGAGGAAAAGAAAAGCGGCGCGAGCTCGTGCAACCGTGAAACGCGATACACTGTCGATAACCGGACGAGATATCGATCTCCTCGGTGCATTGTGAGGCGAAAGAACGGTCCCACCGGTGGTGAACCGTGAAACGCGTGTCTGGGCCGCGCGCTCGCGTGGGTGTCCACTTCCTCGAGCCTGTGGCCGAACGCTGAAACACACAGGAACGGACACGCGGCTGGGTGAACACGGAAAAACGCTAATTCGGCGCAGAGGCCGCTCGATCATTCATCGATCGAGGTTCGTTAGCCAAGGCTGGTTTCTGTCGGCTATCGATTCCGTTGGATCCGCGCGAACGATCCCCGATCGCCTCTGGCGCTGTTCCGTTCCCTCGCCGTTTCACGCCCTTGTCCTTTATTCGGTTGCTCGCTTTGGGAGAGCTAATTGCGTTTAGCTCTTTTTTATTTTACAGACTAGCAGTGAGTTATCGTTGGGTTATTAAACGGTGATTTGTTGCGTCGAGTGTGGTTATTACTTGGCGGTTACAGGTATCCGCGACCGTTTAGGAGAACGCGTCGCGAAGATAGCGATCTACGATGTGTTCGAGTGATTTCGATTGAAAAAGTAGTCTAAAATACATTTCCTTTTCTTCAACGCCTCTCCTCCAACTTCCTTAAACGCGGCAACGGCTTTTACCAAACCAAACGCGCAACAGCCTCAATTTCCCGTGAAACGCCCATCCGTTCCAGTGATCGATACCAGCCACCGATCGAAGACGTTGGCTAAGCGGCGTGGAATTGCGGGAATCGAGGTAGAGCGCGAGATTACATCGCGACAAATCGCGGCTGGCAGGCTGTCAGTCGGTTGCGACACGGAACAGAGTGTCCACCTAGTCGGGTTAGAGCCGATTAAAAGCAGATTTGTTGGGCTTCCACGTGCGCTCTCCGCCTGCCTGTTTCGGACGAAAACGATTAAAGTGCAGGCCGCGGTTCTCCGGCCGAAGACACGCGAGGCTCGCACATTCATTTCGTTCGCTTGAAACCGTTTTCCACGCGAGACAGAAATATATATGTGTTTGTGTGTGTCTGTGTGTGTGTCCGTCGACCAGAAGCCAGCTTCGCTTTCACCGTTCGCTAACATTGTTTGTAATTGCTGAAATTACCGCCGTGACAGCTTCGGGTTCCAGTTAGAGTTGCTTAACACTCGTTGTCGAACACCCCTGGGTGTTCACCCCGTTTCGCGATGTTTCTTGCGAGTGACTGCGATCGAATCGTTTTTATCAGATCGATGTTGTCGGCTGGATATTATCTTTGGGCAGAAGTTAGCGATTTGACTGTGAAACAAGGAGTAAAGCAATTTAAGAGTAAACTGATTTTTTAACTTTACAGTATACAAGCGACCTTCGACTTTTGCACATTCCACTTTTGCATATTTTTAAAAATTCAATTTTTTAATAGTAGAACTACCAGAGCAGTCAAAATGAGCAATTGGTGATAATTCATAGCAGTCTTATAAATTCACTGTGATAAAGCTTCCTAAATTTACTATGATTTTCTGCAGAAAGTATAAATAAAGATTTGTTTACTATGTATTCGATACCTTTTCATGTAATTTTTTTTAAACTATAATTTTCGGTAGTTCTAGTGTTAAGTTTCTGTGGTCGGACGTCCCTTCTGAGGGGACATCGTGAGTCGAGCAGGTTACTGGGCTGCTCCCTCTCAGGGGACATCAGACTTTAGCCACCAGACTACAATGTTGTTCCGATCAATACTTTAAAACACAGTTTGTTGTGCATATTTTTTTACGTTCCCCCACTTTCGAACATTCAATATTCGCACACACTTTCAGGAACCAATTCTGTGGGAAAGTCGAGAGGCGCCTTTAAATCTCTCATCATCAGAAGAAAACGATGATGTAGATTGCGAAGGATTAACGCTTTTAAACTAGTCATAGTAGATTAAACGAGTTTACTTTCTTATATTACGGTAAATTAAGTTCTTACACGACCTAGCAATCATTTGCAGAATTCTACCGTTTCAATGTTATCTTGACTTTCACCGTCACGATCTTTCGATTTTGATCCAATTCACGCGAAATCAGAGAGCTTCCAGACGCAACCACCGGGGAAAATGAGTATCACCGACACACGCGGAATATACGATCAATCATCGCGGAGTCGCCGGTGAAGGCGCGAATTGGAATTAAATTAGGGTAATAAATTCGAGTAATCGGCGGTAAATCAAACCGACCTAATAGATAACACGCGGGTCCCAGCTAAAAAGCTCTAATCACCGTGAAATCTGAAAAACGGGCATGATACACACGGCGTGCGCAGGCTCATACATCTTTCGATACCCTCTCGCGATAGGATCGCGGCGTTGAAATCGCCACAATTCATCTATAACATATTGTACCCGGGGCAACGAACGAGTTTCGCGCGAGCTTTCAGACAAGCCCTCGCTGTGCCCGTGCTTGAACGCCAATTATCACGTAACCCGAGCACGTGAATACGCAAGGGACGATAGAACGAGGCGGGCGATTCGTGATCACCGGTTCTGCAGCGCGCAATTAGAAAGAAATTGATTCGGTTTGCACGGCCTTGGCCGTTTCTCAAGGTAATCACCCTGATATTTCGAGGAGATTGCAGGTAGCTATGGCCCGAGGCTGCAAGCCTGGCGCCCGACCGGCGTTTCCTGGCCTGTCATTACCATACGCACTCATCCGTTGCACGCACGGGAGATCGTGCGTGAGCACGTGCACGCGTGGGAGTCGGACCGACGTCCCAGTGTCTCGGCCGATCTACGGGAAACCCGGAACCACGCGTGATCGGTGAAACAGGAGTTCGATCTTTTCGTTTATTCTCAGTCCTCGCGTTGATTTTCCATCGATTTTGCTTCGCGATCATTCACTGCACCGTTAACCCTTTGAATGCTATGAACGCATATATGCGTCTGATGAAATCTATTACAGTGTTGTCTCTGTTTGTGGCAGTTTGTTACTGCTCTCTAATTGGCACTCGCTATCCGCGCTTCTTGGAATATTTAACATTCGTATCCGTTTGTTTTTCAATCTTCCACTTACTGCAACATAATTACTAGTGTTTACTAGTTTCGTGTATGAGTAACAATAATGCTATCCACGCAAAGCATTTCAACCCAGAGTATTCAGTACCGAAAGGGTTAATTTACAACGAGTTTTGTTATACGAGTCAAGTTGTACGAGTAGTAAAGTGATTCGAGTCAAAAATTTTGCCTAAACATTGTATCTTCATAATTCTGTGATCTGGTTCCCTTACATGCAATTTGAAGTCAAATTGATAAAATAACTTTTTTATCGTTAGGTGCGGTTTCACTGTCTATTTCTTTTCCGTGTCTCTATTTTCAAGCCTCTATTTTTATTGCAATTCAAGTATAAACGGAAGACGAATTACAAATTGCACCGGAAAGTTATAACGTATGAATTTGTTCGTCTTTCCTTCGAAGCTCTCAGAATTTTCTGTACCAACTCATTCCGTCAACCTTTCTTTCCTATTCGAGTAAGGAGACACGCTTTCCCTAGTTAACCAGCAAACGTTCGCCATAACGTCCTCCTTTACGACCTCGTGCGTTCACGATCGATAAACCGGAGTCAATGGTAAATTTCGCCGAGCGAACCTCGCGCTCTCGGGGACACCGTTACCCGTTACGCAACTCCAGGTCGTCGTTCGTGGCCGTTTCGCGAGCTTCCATTCCGCGGAACAACACCGATAGTGTTAACCAAGCCGATAAGGTTCCTCATCCCGCTGAATCATCGATAATGCTGTGAGCCCAGCTGATAAGTTTACCAAATCCCCAGACTCTGATAACCCTGCAACTCATCACTATTCCTTGGATCACCAATCCTTGTACCACAAAAATCTACTCATTTCTAGCTAAAACCGTATATAAAAACCAAAATTTTTAAGAATTTATACAATATTAATTTCTTATTAATTTCTTATTAATTTCTATTTAATTTCTTATCTTATTAAAAATAGTAAATAGAAAAATAAAAATATTACATAGAAATATTAATTTCTTATTAATATTATATAAAGAATTATATTAATAATAAATTAATACGTATAAATAAATATTAATAATAAATTAATACGTGTAAATAAATATTAATAATAAATTAATAATATTAATGAGAACTGTTCTGAACACTATTAAGACCTTCGCGTCATTATTGTCCAAATCCGGGAAAACTGCGGTATTCCCTCGAAACGTCTCTCGTTGCGCTACTGTGGACCGTGACAATAGCCAACCATTTGTACGTCTCCATTAGCGGTCCGCGTCCGTCGATGAAAACCCGCGGCACGATGGAATGCCGCGAACGCGTGAAACCGACAGCCGGCAATTTGCGATGCATTTTTGAGGTTGCCCTCGACAATGGCGGCCTCCTCTTGTTTTGTTGCTCGGCAACTCGATGAGTATGCATTGGCCGCGCGGTCCCAGAGGGGCGGGATCGTCCGCAGCGCGTGTGAAACTCGACTCGCGATAATTTGCGGATTCATTTTTCGACGACGACGAAGCGGAGAGCTCGGCCCCGTGGCGAATAGGTGTGCTCGACACGGTCGTCGTCGTCAGGCAACGGCCGTCCGCGGCCTTTCACCGTGCCAGCGATGCACCTTGCGTTCAGGTGCCTCGGCCTGGGGTGCAGGAAGAGGCTACGGTGCACCGTGACGGCTATTACACGACGACGTGCGGTTATTTGTCAACCTGGCACGGAAAATATTCGATAGGGTTGAACGTTGTGATTGGGAAGCGTGGAGGAACGAGGTAATTTTCGGAGCGATCGGTATATAAGCTCTTTAACTGTTTCTGTTCTTCGATAAACACTTGTCAGAGAACTGGGTTGGTGACAAAAATTTAGCACCTTAAAATGTATACCTGGCATAACATTTTCAGAACATCGCGTAGTACTTTAAGCGTTTGAATACTCTTAGGAGGGACGATCAGTCGCTTTCGAATCCTCCATTGGCGTGAGTTCCTTAACTCTTTGAATGCTGAATATTCTCGGTCGAAGTGCTCCGCGTGAACGGCGCTTTATTAGCGTAATTGTATTGCTCTAAATGGGAGCTCAGAAAAATAGACAAACGCGTATAAGCGTCCACAATCCATTCGAGTAATTTTCGCCAGAGACGCGTCCATAGTTCACGCGAGTAGCTTTCCTCAGACGTATATACACGCCCGTAGCAGTGAAAGAATTAAAAGAAGATATTAAAAATTCATTGCACTGCTTTAACGATACTATATCACCGTTGATTTCTGTCTTAAACGATCCAAACGTATCGGATGTAAAAGTAGTTCCCAAGTATTCGCAGCCAGACATTACTCTAAACGTTGCAGCGCTCCCCGAACGAAATCCCCTGTACACGTTCTCGTTCCTCGGCCCCGAGTTATCGCATTAGTCCGGCTGACGAATCCCCGACAGGCTGAGCAGCAGCACGATGCTATCTCAGGCACGATTTCAACGAGCATGGCCCATTAAGCGGGACAGCCGGTGTCTAACGGAAGCGTGTCAATCAGCCGGGGACCAGCGGCGTGTGTACGCGATCTATCGCGCATCCAGACACGTTTCGCGATCGTGCGAATCGTCGCGCGAGCAGGCGACACGCGAGCCGATCGAAGCCGAGTTGCCGGAAGGCCACGAGCCGGCCTCATCGTCGGGACTTGAGAAATAGACACATTACGGCGTTGTATACAGGGGGCCCGCCGCCATTAGCCGCGTCGAATCGCGCGCAAGGGCGAGATCGTCTCCGAGAGGCATCGGTCGTCTTGTGAAACGTCGATAAACGGAGGCTGCGTATTAACGTGAGACCGTGGATCGGTGTGCATACGCGTGTCCTTGAAACCGTTCATGCGTTCAATGCTCAGTTTAATGGCTCCACCGATGATCCTCGTGGTTTGCGAAACTTTTCAACGTGAATCCTCCTTACGGCTAACAGAACTAGGTTTTTGGGTTGAGAAAGGTACAGAGGGCGGAAGGGGAGAGAAACTGGTATTTTGTAGAGATATTGGTCGATACAAAAAGATAGATTTATTTTAAAGGATTACAGTTACGGATGGACAGCGGGTTTTCATTTAACACTAGATTTATGGATATTACTAACTCAGCAAAAATTGCTAGGAATAATAATAATTATGTTTGTAAATTTCACTCATGAGGTCTCCCGTAAACCTAGTGTTAAATTCGAATTTTTACAGGCGTATCCAAAAAAAAAATGGAGTCTCGATAAAGGTTTGTAACTTATTTAGGATATTTTGTACATTTTTATGCAGTATGCGTACATATTATAATTATCAGATGTCGCAATTAGTCTCTATCAATGACATACATTCCGACAGAATGTCCATTTCTGAAGTTTCATGCTCGATCAGCATTAGCCCCTCAGAAATAAACCCCGGCTCTCATCCGCGTCGTTTATCCGTCGTATTTTCTCGCTCGTCGTCCGAGGGAATTGGCTCGCGGGAGGCCGAGGAGCGGACGAAGAAGTGCCGCGGATCTATTTGCCAGAAATGGCAACGGGCACGGTAATGTGGAACGTCTGCGAAGGCCTTTACGTCTAGGCTGACCTTTACGCGTCCCGTCGTAGAGAGAGGGATGGACCCGCATCTCGGCGCGGCTCCGCTCGGCTCGCGCGATTATCGCGCGCTGGATCGCGCGACGGATCCGCCGTTGTTAGACCCGTTGGATCTCGCGGCGGGACGCGAGCCGTTTCGCCAAATTTCCGGTCCACGCGTCTTCGTTCGCCGTGATTTACCCGCAAACAGAAACGAGTCTTCCTTGAATTCTCTGTTCCGACTTTCGAACGACAGCCATGGAAATTGATGGAGGTCAGCCCGCTCGATTTATCCCCCCCTTATCGGGGCCGCCATCTTTACGGACCATTCTATTTTAAATATCAGCGTTGCTTGTACAATTTTTATCGCTCTGTGCACGTGTTTTATGGGTACCTTGTTGTTCCCTCGCCTAGGGTTATCAATATTAAGGAGATCGACGATCTTTTTTATGCGAGATCCGATTTTTGAGTCGTGAAGCTGCTGAAGAAGATGTAGCATGAAAAATTGAACGATTAGTTGGAGTATTTCTGAGCGTAGGTCACAATTAGGAGATTTAATTTGGTTAATTTGTTGACAAATCGGTATACGTAGGTAACCAGGAAATACTTTACAAGCAAATGTTGACTGTGCTGTTGCATCACAGAATCAATGGAAAAACATAATTAAATTTCTTAATCTCAGTACAAATTTATGCTTGAAAGTCCAGCCGTATTGACTTAATTCGAACACTGACCTGGTCGTTACTGATTACTCGGTGTCCAAAGTAATATGAAATCTGCCACGAAAAAAAGGAGGCGAACATATTAATCACTGTGCTGTACGCGGGTAAGGATTAAATTATCGTACAGTTACTCCATATTAGCGAGCGTGCTAAAAACTAATAAGTCAGACAGACGATTTCACTTATATCGGAAAGCGTGTGTGTGTGTGTGCGTGTGTTTGTGTGCGCGTGTACGTTAGAAAGTTGGTTATTTTTTTTCTTTCATCGTGCGCCCTGACGATATCGGATCACTAGATGCAATATTTTATTCGTCTCATCCCCGCTTCGCGGATCCTTTCCCGTAGCTCCTTACGCAATCGCACGTATCATTGCCGGCTGCATAGGTGAACGACGATCCCGTTGATAGCCGGTCGTGTTCTTACCTTGATTCGCTCTCCTGGAAACCTGTTAACGCTTAATAAGTAATGGACTTATTTGCCGATCCCCACGATACCGTGCGCCTTATATAATTGGCTCCTCCGCTTTTATTCTGTTGTTGTTTATCCTGTTCGAATTACATATATACCCCTCGCTACGAATATGTTAATTATCGTCCATCGTTCGTGGCATCTAAATGCAAGCAATACATAACGGACAAGCGCTTGTACCCCGTTTACTAAATTACAATCACCGGTATCACGGGGATCTCTCTTTCTCTGTGCGTGTTCTATTGAAAGCCAGATAAATTATCGGCGGGAATTCGCAATCTTTCAAACGCAACTTTCAAAGAAGTATAACTCGCAGGTGTCTTCGAGAAGTATTCCGCTTGCGTCCATATCTTACAACGAGACATTACTCATTCTCCCTTTATTACCACACATGGCAATTTAACCCTTTGCGCTCGAAAGGTGACTGTTACTCGTCTAATAACGTTAACTTCGAAGATTTTCAAGCGCAAAATATTTACTAAGAATCGCTTATATTAAACTTCATTTAGTTTAGTTAAGTCGTACACTAAAATTTACATATATGATTATTTAACCTCCTGGTTTGACTAATAAAAGAACTAATTAAAGTCTGAAAGTTTGTGAAACTATCATTTGACGATTAACAGTCGCCTCTCGAGCCCAAAGGGTTAATAAACGCACAATTTTAGAAACATCGACGTTAAACTTCAGAACAATCCTATCGAACGTGCTGCTGAGCCGATCAATGGAAATGTCTACAGGTGTACCGATTAACGAAAATTCCTACAGTTTCGCATTTCGAATTCATAAAAGACAAATTTATTAGCTGATAATAATTTAATATTGCTCATGCATAATCAACGAGTATGTAAATACCGAAGAGAATGCGGTGATACAGACGAATACCGTTTACGGGGCCAGAAGCGTGCAAAAGTCGGTCGCGCGACGTGACCGAACATTTTAATTAAAAACGGAACGACATCTGTTCGTTCCAAATTTTTCCCCTCCCAGTTCCTCGATCCACCTACCCGAGGCTGGAAGATTCTATCGAGTGACATTTAACGTTCGACACGGGGCCGATATCATCTCTCGCGAATATACGCGCCGGCCAGGTAAATCGATTCGACTCGACTTCGCTGTTCGCGCGATGTATCTCGGTACACGATCTCCCCGCGGCGTTAATTATTTCCGTTCGCGTTATACCGCATGTTAATTAACTGTAACGGCGGGCACGCCCCGAAAAATAATTTCAGGTTTCGTGGTTGGCCGCGTAGATGGGCGTGCACCAGAAAATCGCTCGCGCGGACACGTGGTAATTAATTCGATGCGCCGCGTCGGATCGCGTTATCATTATTACTCGCGTGATCGCCCGTTATCGGCCCGTTCGATCCGACGTGTCGGAAGAAAAATCGGCGAATACACACCTCCAGTAAACGGCAATTCGAATGTTGCAGCGTTGTAGAAACTGTATCGATTAACGCCCGAGGTAATATGTGGTTGGGGATATTCGTCATGGAAATTCGATGGGTAAATTGAGAAATTTCGTATGCAAAGATTGCTTCATTTTTGTGCTCGCGTTCGGGTAGCCTTTATACGACCGCTGATCGCGAGTTATGTGCGGTCGAAAGCGTTTGCGACGGTCATTTTTCGTCCTGAATCGAAAGCATCACGGTGGCGCGTATGGTCTCGCTCGTGTGTTACGAACGATACGTATGGTAAATAATAAATATTGTTATTGGGAGTCTTTCGTAAATAATTTCGGATAAAAATTAATGGAGCTCTTGCTGGCGATACAACGTATTCAGGTGATAAAGTGTAACGGTTTGAGAACCGAAAGAAGAATTTAACGAATTCTATTAATGTACAGTAGCGGACAAAAGTTTAAGACTAAAGAGTTAACGGATATAAATAAATTAATTTATGAGAAATAGTACGGTAAGAAAAACTCGTATTCTATGCTAATCAATAAATGGTGTTCTACAATAATAGCCATAAAAATGAATATACAGATAATATTTGCAAAATATAAAACTATGTTTTATGTTATCCTCTCGCCTTAAACTTTTGCCCGCTACTGTAGATTTCAATCAATTTTATCGACCTACTCTCCTTTTTTCAATCTCGTAACCGTAACTGGGACTTAGGACTTATTTAACATCTATAAAATTAACGAAAACCCATTTAGTTCGCGGAATCAATTTTAACAGCAACAACAAGATTTGTGTCTCGAGTTTGGAGAAGCTAGAAACTCGACATAAACTTCCTTATCATTACCATCGACTCGTCTACAGAGCAACGAGAAAATTCCAAGCACAGAGAATTTCCCTTCGATTGCATAACGCATGAAAGACCACTGCGAATCGCTGTTCGCCTAGAGGAGGAGGAGGTTCGAACGAGTAACCTACGCTGTATCGTTACAGATACCCGAGAGTCATGGAAGAGAACAGTCATCGTGTGGTTTACGTGTACGCCCAGCCGTACGCTTCGATCGAAACCGAACAATTGTTCTTAGAAGCCGCGGGATAAATGAATGACTCCGTGGTTCCATCCTCCGACTCTGTTCGCGTTCCCCGGTGAACCAGACCGGTCGGCATTTAGGGAACAAGGTGCAGGGGAATGCCGGCTCGCCAAAGGGCGGAGGGACGCGCGGGAGGATCTTGTGAAATGGTTCAGATCGCGATACTTTCGAAAATCATTCGCAGGTACGACTCTGTCAGTCGCTCGAGCCCCGAGGACGGGATCGCTCGCGTTGATGTTATCGGGTCTAGAGGAGACCAAGATGATTAATGGACGTGCTGTTGCCATTTTTCCGTTTTCAAAACGGGGACCTCCATCGATTGATCTGCTTGGATTTATAACGGTGGAATTGCGACACGGTAACGTTTGTAACATTCTCGTTCGACGTATAGGGATCATTAGTATAGGGATCGTTATAGGGATCTGTTGGAACGAGTGAATTTTTCAACTGTCGATGACAGTGGCGCCCATCTCTGATCGGTGTGTCTTCGTCGACGTTCATAGCGAGAGGGGGAACGCAACGTTCCGTATAATAGTATTAGTAGTATTCATTGTACCTCTTTATCGAGATCATGTGTGAACTTTGAGTTAATTAAGAAGTAGAAAATGCTTGCATTTCCGACGTAAAAATACAGTAAATGTTATCGTTGGTTGATAAGATTACAATAAAATATTTTTTTAAATCAAACATTTCAACAGGATCGTTATAGAGATCGTCACCGAGGGTCGGCGAACACAGCATAATTTGTAAAGATTAAAAAGTTTTAAAGGTTTCACTACTATGGTAGCATAATTGCACCACGGTAGCGCAGCCATTATATAATATCGATAGCTACTATCATAGTAGACGACGTTGCATTTCTACAATGCTGAACAGCTATAATAAATATTGTTACGTTATAAATACCACGATGCTGCATGTGTAGCAGCACGATAACTGTTCGAGGTGCACTTCAGAAGTCTACTTCCAAATTACTACCTGGCGCACTGTTATTTACCCTGTGAAAACAATCAGCCGGCCAGAAGGAACTGAATTCGAAAGCAAGGATTGGCGCACTTTGTTGCGAGGCCTACGCGACGGGGACCGCGGAGAGATCGATGCATGGTCGAAAGTGAAAAGGCGTTTGCGAGCGGCGAGGAAAGGGGACGAGAACGGGGCAGGAAGATGGTTAAGACAGAAAGAGAGAGAAACAAAGAGCAAAAGAGCAAAAGAGAGAAAGAGAGAGAGAGAGAGAGAGAGAAAAGGCAGGCCACGCGTTTCGCGTGTTAGTGGTGGCGATCGGCGTTACACTTGAAATTGCTCTCTTGCTTCTCCGGCGGCGGCGCGCAGAAAAATCGCATCGCGATCGGTTCTCGGGACGCGATCGGGCGCGGGCAACCCAGGCAAATGTCAGGTCGTGACTTTCATGCGGTCTACCACCTGCCATGGGATCGGTAAGTGCGTCGTTATTAATGGCGTCCCGATCCAATCGCATCCGGAATAGGCGTAGGTCTTCGACGATGTTCTTCGATTTTCCACTTTCTACGTCGGACCTTTATCACCGATATTCATCTGCTCTGGTGATCTCGAATACATTTCGAACTACTTTCTTTGGAATCGATAGCCTAACTTTCTTACGACCTACGAGAATTTTGAGCTAGCGTACATTAAATGATTTCTCTCATGTTTTGAATACGGTACAAGAAGAAGATCTAAAGTTTATGTACCAATTAACGACGTATAGTGTTGTAGTCGTAAAATGTGGCGATTTCTGAGAATTTATTCGGAACAAATTAATAGCTTACCAATTCAAAATTTTCACGTTTTTTCTATCCCTGTACGAAGAGACGAAGCTTTTAATAATTATTCTACGCAAAGCTACGAAGAACTTACCAGATCGTCTCACAACGCACAAGTAACTCATGTCGTAACTGTTACCAATTTTCATAACCACATCCTCGAACCACTCTCACAATTTACACACCAAGCGGACTGTCACTCGATCCGTGCAGCAATGCCCGCGGTATCTCATAAACAAGAGAGCTCCTCAAAAGGGATCGTTCCTCTCTTTCGAAAGAATCGCTGCCCGATTCAATTCGAGCACAGGTCGCATCTTTACGGCTTTCCTCCCACGCGGTTGACCTGTCGCGCAACAGCTCGCGTTTCGTCGCGTTCCAAGCAGGATCGGAGGGCCATAATAAGGGCCCGGTCCCAGAACTTTACGGCCTGGTCGTCCAATGATCCAACAGCGCCCTGCTTTTTTCGAGAGATCGACCGCAATCCTCCCCCCACCCTTTCTCTCTCTCTTTGGCTCCCCTCTTCGTCAGTTGCGTCACTTTTATAACGGGCCAAAAAAGGGCAGTCCGTTTTCTCCTCGAATCGAGAACAACGCGGAATCTTTGGCCGGAGGGGAGTATTCGTCGCGGGCCTGCTAGCACGCCTCGCGTGTGATATATCGATGACACGAGCGTGGGCGTAGCGAAGAGTCGACCTCGGAGGAGGGGGGGATTAAAACGGCCTCGGCTCGGGGCCCGCGCAAAAATCTGGGCCCTAGCGCGCCGCCTCGATCCACGAGCTGTCTCTTGGTACGCTTCGCGAGCGAGCCTCGTTTCCGACACATGACAGACTCGATCAACTTCGTGTAATCTTGCTTTTTATTACTCGACAATCGATGTGAGTTGCGATTCTTTGGATTTCTGATTTGTAGGATATACAACGGGGAGGATTGAATTTTTGTATGTACTGAACATATGTTTGAAATATTTGCACTCGCTTTTTGGTGAACGAGCAAATCGAAGTTCAGGGCAAGTAGTAGTTCTTCATACGTTGAAGTTATAGTAGTACTTCTGATGTGTTTGTGGCAATTTTAAAGTTTCGTTATTTTGGATGAAGAATTAGAGCTTTCTGAGAGCTGTTTTGAATTGTGCATAAGTTGTACGCAGGCAGTGATATTGTTTTACAATTTTTGCTACTATAAACCGTACGTATCTATGGCCAAGCATACCGTAATCATTTACTACGCTCGAAAGTGTACGAGATTATCGGGTACATCCGCGTTCTTTCGAAAAATCGTCGTGCATCCCATTAGTGTTGCAACTACCTTCATCAGAGGTCCGACGATACACCGTCGTGTTAAGCTTGTGATTTATTCGAGGCACCTGTATTCATTTCACAGATCATTGATCGCCAAGCACGGTTTTTAGTCGGCCAACCGACTGCTCATCTTTCTTGGCGAGGCCTTTCCTGGATAGAATTCTGATAATACCCTAGAACGCTTCCTCGGGAGATCTGATAGTCACTCGTACATCACTGTGAGTTCGAACACGAACAGAAAACTGTACAAAATTGATTTCATGGCTTAAACAATCTATCTCGTTCGTTTAAATTCGCAGTTATCTATTTAAGTATTCAAAAAATCAAATTAATTCCATGTCGAAAATTAAATTATTCGCCGTTCGATTTCATTATTGAAATTGTAAACTAACTCAATGATCTTACAAACATCTATTCAGATTCGCGTGCATTTCTGTAAACGTTCAAAATTACGCGTGTCCGCATCCAAAATCGAGTCGTCTGCTACGACAACCAATTTTATCCAACAAACGAGACAATCTGACGATACCTAAACGTTTGCGCATAAAATATTCGTTTCCGGTTATCCTACTCGTCTGAAGGCCGTATCACGGTCGACGAGCTTGGACGATTTTCAAGCATGCCCCTCGAATTCCTGCTCAATCGCTTATCTGCTCGGCGGAGGTCGCTCGTGGGCCTGGGACACGCGGAAGAGGACGGAAATCGTGCGATCGCGGAATACGTGCGCGGCCCCGAGAGGAGCGGGGCCCTATCTTTCTCCTCTTCGCGAATACACCGTGCTCCTCTCTTTCTCTCTCTTTCTCTCTGTTTCTCTCATTCCCTTGGTTGGGGTTCCTTGTTCTTTTTCCAAGCAGTCGAGCGGTTGCGATTCCGCGATTTACGATTCGTCGGGCCGCCGTCGCGCGGATTCCCGGGGACAGGCAGCGCGACGCTTTATCGACCGCTCCGCCGTAACCTTTCCATAACTATCGCGTCTGTTGCCGTAGATCAACGGTAACGCCGCGGCGACCAATTTACCGAGCGACCTCTCGGCCGACCTCTTCCAGCAGCCAGGCCTACACGCCGCCGGGTAATACACGTACCTCGCAAATGTATAATCCGTGCATACACGCGTGCATACCGCCTCGCCTTACGCTCGGCGACGCGAGGAGGAACGCGCGACGGTGATGCAACGCGCTTTGGACCGATGACTCCGCGTAATCGAGTTACCGTCTCGCGAGGCTCTTCCTGGTGATGTTCGGCTTCGGGTTTAGAATGGAAGGCGGAGAAGGTTGGGATATATGTACGCGCGCACAGGTGACGAAGATTTAAAGGCCTTCGATGCTCGAGAGTTCTGGCGGGTGAGTTCATTAGGAATATCGTCTTGACGTTTTGCAAATTTTGCAATTAGGTTTTCGACAAGCGTTACCGTAGGATGATAGGTGATTGGTAGGTGGTAGCGTGATTTCACAA
Source organism: Tetrapedia diversipes (assembly GCA_033822845.1). NCBI lineage: Eukaryota > Metazoa > Arthropoda > Insecta > Hymenoptera > Apidae > Tetrapedia > Tetrapedia diversipes. The sequence continues at coordinate 449,528 of JAOPTO010000605.1, read as the reverse complement.
TAACTGTAACATCAGCGCTAAGTCTTATTAACCCCTTGTCTCGTAACTAAGAGTCACAAATGGACTTAAACTTTGTTACACTTGCGATAATGTTTTCACTATGTCATCCGGTCGTGCTTTCCATTCATAATGAAAGGTCACCCGAAATCGTTCTCCCCCGTTAATCGGCCGTACACTGTACCTGCCGCGCCGAGGACCCCTGCACGCCGGCGGGTCTCGTATGTTAATTGCTCGAAACCGACGAAACCGCGATCAGCATAATGAAACGGACAATCAGCGAGCCGGTCGGGCCCAGAGGCTGGCCGTCACGATTTCACATTATAATGCCGCGGTCCGTCGTGCGAGCGGCGCGGCGCGGCGCGGTGCGCACCGGTGGCCCAGCCGCGCGTCCCTCGACGGACGGATAGGCGAGTGCATTAGATCGGGTACACGTCGTCGCGGCATGTCGTGGCCTTTTTTTGCCCGTAGCGGCCGCACGAGAAAATCTCCGCCGTGGCCGGGGCCCCCGATCGAGACGTATGTACACATCGAGCTTTACGATTGCCCTCATACATTAATGTAAACGCTGCCGGCTACCTACAGCTAGAGAACGAGAGAGAGAGAGAGAAAGAGAGAAGGATAGAGAGAGTAAGAGAAAAAGAGTGAGAGAGAGACGCATAGAGACTCAAGGAGAGAGAGTAAGAGAGTAAGAGTGTGCGAGAGACACAGAGAGACTTAGAGAAAAAGAGAGAGAGAGTGAGGGGGAAGGAGTTTGAGAGAGACACAAAAAGAGGGAGAGAGTAAGAGAGAAAGAGTGTAGAGAGACTCAAAGAGAGAGGAGAGAAAGAGACATACAGACAAACAGAAATGTGCCCACGTATACATATTGGGACGGGAAGGGAAAGAAAAGGGGGATACATCGAGAGGACGTCGCTGCGTCTCGGTTCGGTCCGAGCCTTCATGATCTCCGGACGTCAACAACGGGAAGCAAAGGACGTCGGTAAAAGGGAAGCGGAAAAAGAGAGAAGCGCGTTGCTCGAGCAAGAAAGGATCCTGAATAGCTAGGGGGAATCGGTGAAACCGATCGGGCGCGTTTCGTTTGGTAAAATCGATCGTTCGCGTCGCACGCGATCGATCCGTCGATCGATCGACGACTGGTTCAGGCTGGCGGAGGGAGAAAGACACGGGTCGAGCCTCTCTCGGAAGCAATCGCGGTAACGACGATATCGTGAACGCGACAACGGAGAGCCTATCCGTGGCTTCGGAGAAGGCTGCGGGAGTTTCGCGGAGCTTTCCCCCGCGGATCGAGCGTTTCTGCACCGGCCGGAAGGAGATCTTGCCTTATGCGAATCGCTCGGACGTGTGCGCGCGTACAAGGTGCCCCTATGCTCGCGTACACTACCGGCCAAAAGTATAGACCACGTTTCAAATTTCATGCTAATTCATTTTCGTAACCTGATTACCGATTTGCCGTTGATGCCAGACATTTTGATGAAAAAGACATTTCGTATTTCGGTGTAATTATGTACAATATTATTACTTAGCGTTTCGCATAATTTTCATTTTAGGGGTACCTGGAAAATTTCGTTTCTCTTAATGTTTTTAAATTCCTCTTTTCCGATTCTGCCCGCTGAAAGTGCAGATGGTAACCCTTGTTTCCTTCCTGCGCTGGTCTAATACCGTGAAAACAGTTTTTACTTTTAGCAGGGTCGGTTATAATTCGATAACCGTAAATCTAACGAGACTTGCAACAGAGACACCTAACGCAGTAGAGTACCTCGTTAACACTATAATTGGTCGAGTTTCTTCATTGGGCCCAATCTGTTTCAGCGAATAACAATCAGTTCGCTTAGTTAATCGATTCCAGCTGTGTAGATTGCTACCGCACAGATATCCAAGCCTCTATCCAACTAACAGAATCCCAAACATTTTCTTCCGACGTGTACGTCACGATTCCAAACTTTTGGTCGGCAGTGTATACACGTGTGTCATTCGTGAAGGGGGGTTACATGTATAGAGTAGCAGAAGGTGCACATAGAGAAAGAGATGTACACACGTGTGCGCGCGGGTACGTGCAAGTACAGAACGCCCGAGTTCGCGAGGAGACGCAGCCCTCGCGACCGGCCCATAAATCAGGCCCCGCTTCTTGCGCGCCGATCGTTTGCCATCGCCGTCGGGTCAGAGGGGACCTTGTCGACGATTCTGCTCAGCCGTAGTCTTTCTGTTCGCGAGCCTGAACGGTTTCGAAGCTCCGGGACGCGGAATACTTTTTTTCTTCTTCCTCTTCCTCCTCCTCCTCCTCCTCCCCCTCTCGGTGGTTCGATGATCTTGCTCGCCTCACTCGGCTAGAGGACGGTTGCTCGCGGTGCTCTGTTGGTGCTCCTGTTGCATCCTGTCCCCTGGCAGGAGACATCGCGATGAACCGTGGTGCGCGACTGGTAAGGAACACGATTAACGCGGGAGAAACGGCGCATTAATTAGAGGAAGTGGTTCAAGAGAGAAAATGATAGCTCTCGTCGGCATTCTAATGCGCCTCGTTCCGTACGACCAAACATCCGGACATCGAGGCCGGTTCCGGAGGAGAGATGCTGCCCCTTCGTGATTTATGCACGCGGGCTGCCGTTGATTCGACACTCAAAATTTTTTAGGAATCATCAATCGGTTCGATGAACCAATCGAATTTCGAAACGGAAATATTGCATAGGTTATTTCTATCAATCTAATTTGCATCGTGTCCTAAATAGTCCACATTTATTGCATCAAGGCAGCGTTATAAGGTTGAGCTATAAATAAAGCAACGAAGAAGATGAGAAGGAGAAACAGAAGCTAATGTAATGCAATGTAAAAATGTCAACGTTTTGAAAATCTATACGCGTTCTATTTTGGTGAACGATGAATCCTTTCGTCAGATTAAGGCTGGATTTGTATCGATTATGTTACTAATAGAAAGCAGATTTACCGACGTAGTCATAATCGCGACATCTTTCTTATAATGAGATATGTATGGTGTGTAGTATGTGAATCATTGTCTCCAGTATGTAATCGACCACGTGTATAAACAGTATAGAATTTATTATAAAGCAAAGTATGCTCCGTGCAAGTGAAACGTAGTAATTATGAATCAACCAGCTCACTGCAATAATTAACCCTTTGTACTCGAAAGGTGACTGTCAATCACCAAATGATAATTTTGCAAATTTTCAAATTCAAAGCGTTAAATAGTCGTATAAGTAAATTTTAGTACATACTTAACTAAACCAAGTGAAATCCAATACGAGTGAATCTTATTAATATCGAGCGCAAAGGGTTAAATACCTACAGATTAGCATATTTCAACGTTTGACGAGGATAATTGCTGAAGTTCGTCGAGAAAAGATCGGCTGAAAAAAGAAATTCCTCGTCGAAGTAGGTTGAGAACCCCGATGTCATCTTCTCGCGGTAGAGCCGCGAAGAGGTCGCTTTCGAGAGTGGGGCTCTATGATCCCGTGCGCATAGCACAACCGGTTGTCTCTTCTTTTTTTCAATCCGCACTCTCACCCCGTATGCGTGCCGGTACGCATACACGCGTGCACGCGCGATAACGGGCGAACACCGTGGCTCGGCCTCGGTCGATTCACACGCACAATGACTGGGATACTCGTAATTGCCGGTAATATTCATCATTTAATGGTCTCCCGGCGAGGTCAACGTATCTGGAGACCTTTAGCCGGGGAGCCTTGCCCGGATTTTCGAGCAACAACAGCCGACAGCCCCGTGGGATTATTTTCGCGGATAGGCTTGGCATCCGTCGATTTTTCAAATCCGCTGAATCCCGTTTCGCGTCTTTCGAGTAGCCTTTGATACGACTGCAATCGCGTTAGCCTCCGCTCGCAGTTCCTGGAATGGAACGTTGATTGTGGTAACGATGAATCGCTATTTTTTAAGCGCAATCCGTACGAAGCTTGATTGCTTTTACGATTTTTATGCGAGCTGGAGAAGTAATGGTCAAACGCGTTTTAATTGGACACATCGGGAAAGCGATGTTTGCTCGAGAAATGTGAGAAACTTCGTTGGTTAACCTCAAAATCGATGTAGCGCGCAATTCGTGGAAGAAGTTTAAAAAGAAATTCAGAAGGGAACTCTTAAAAAGAGTAATTAATGAATTCTGCTTGAACGACAAATTGAATTGTTGAAATGAAAATTCTCTCCAATCATCTCCCAATTGTCAATCGACAAAGTGAAAAAAAATCTTGAAGGAACTTGATCATGAAAAATATTCGTAACGATCGTAGATCATCGAATTTGATGTCGTTGCGTTTATCGTCGATTAATTATCGCCAGATCTTCGCGAAGCTAGCTCATCGTCGATCTTTGGATAGGCGGAGGCCAAGGACACCTGACCACTCCCCCCACTCCTCCCGCTTACCGGTAGTCCCAGCGTTGAGGGACTGACCCCCGACCCGGGGCCTGTTTCGTGTAAGTCGAGAACTGGTAAAACGACGTTGTGGGCTCGGTTACGACAGGTCGTAAGACCACAAGCGTGTCTAATAGGTCGCGATAACGCGGCTCGATGATATCCTTCGGGCCGTATCGCCTTCGGTGTGGTCCGCGTTAGGCCCGCGATTAAATGGCCGCGTTCAAGGGCTCTAACCCTTGGCGATCATAAGCTGCAGCAGGAGTTCGTGGGACGTGATCGTGGTATAGTTGCACGGTTTTGTTCGGTAGGGTGTGGTTGGTGCGGTGATGGTTATTGATTTCACCCCTCTTTTGATAGGAAAGAATTTAATTGTCGATGGGATGGTGGGGGGAGACAATTTATAGTCATTAAAAGATTAAAATTAACAATCGTTTGTACTTTAAAGGGAACGAAGAAAGAGTTTAAGATTAGAACGTTGAAATTATTAAAGTAATTTACGATACGAGAGTTTTATCGCGTTGTATTGATGGTGGAATCTTTGAAATTTATCCAAAGATTCAAAATTTAGTTGCATTTGTCATTTTTTCAACGAGGTCGCTTAGGACTTTCAATTATATTATATTTTCAAAAGAAGCCACCAAGGCTTTAAAAACCAACACCCTGGAAATAATTGTAACAATTCATGGCCTAATATCGGACGATAAATACAGCTCCGCCCAGTTTACGAGCGTCTTATCGCAATAGCATCTGTATACTCATTAAACCACTTAAAACGCGAAAATTACGCCCGTGTCGAAAATTTACGAGGGGACGTTAAAACCGCCGAACGTATTAATACATCCGTGTTGAGTTCGCCAAATTGACACGGGAACGCTTCGTTCGATCACTCTTACAGCATCCCCTTCTCGGGTAAAGAATTATTTCCCAATAACTGTTCGCTTAAGTGATTTTTATAGCGCTGTTACGAGGATTCGAGCGAAAGTAGGAGCGCGCGACCGTTTCGAAAGTTCGCTCGAAAGAAGCGTAAAAGTTTACGAGGTGATCGCTGATAACACCTGCGACATTTTTCCCGTGGATGTGACCCCGGCGGAGACGTCGTGACGGTCCTGTGGTCCCCTTTTTAATGGCGCTGCCAGCGGGCCCCGTTACGGGGCGGCGCGACGCGACGCGCGGCGACGAAACGTTCGCTTCTGCAAAATTCATTTCTCGCGCGGCGATAATTTAACCGGCGCCATTATCATAAAATGTGTAAGGCCCCCGGGACCGCGAGGTTTTAAGTTATGAAAGCGACGCGCGCCCCAAGGCAGCATTAAAACGCGCGATTTAATCGTCCGGCAGCGGTCGATCAATTGCCGAGATTATTCGAAATCGTATCGAGGACGCCCGGGCCCGTGTCAGGATATTTTTTTGCGGTGCGGGACGGTGGTGGTGACTCTTTGATTATCGTCCCGATGGCTAACTTTCGGAAGGTTACCTTGCTCGAACGTATCCGGACGCCTTTTACGCTCGTTGTAAACACGAACACGTAATTGGGTAACCTCTGGATAATCCGAGAAGCTGTAAACCCTTTAGACAGCGAAAGAACTTTTGTGCACGTTCTTTGGAACATTGAATCGTGTAAAAATGTGCAAAGTATCACAGCCGAGGGATTATCGATGCTGTAACATCTGGTGGGAGAAATAATCTTGCGTTTGAGTTAGGGTCGGGTTAAAGTGTCTGAGACCTGCTGAAATCCTTTAACAGAAAATCGTAGTTAGTAATAATTGAGTCGCTTCGTATAAATTTACACAACAACAAAATAAACACAACCACTTTTTTCGATTTCGTTTATAAAGACACAAATTTGCATAACGGTTCCTGCTTAATTACCAATTAACGGTTAACCCCGGGTTAAAGGGTTAATCCCGGTTGAACGCTCGAAATCCCGAAAATCTTGCTCGAAGTTCACCTTGTAAAACCGAATCCTTATTGTCGCGAGCTGTGAGATAAATCGGCCGGTTGTCGCGACGGCCAGCGTCCAGGCAGCGTGTAGCAGCGTCAAAGGGGATCGCGGTCGTAGGGTGAACGAGAACGCGAGGACGAAGCCGGGGTTGCGATGCTCGATGCCGCGACACGGTCCGCGGGGCCCTTGTACAATCGTGAATCCAAACGAACGGCTTTTGAAATCGGATCCGCCAGATATTTCTCGACCCGGGGCCCGGGCTATGGCCCGCGCAGAGGGAGGAAGAGAGAGGGAGAGAAGGGCGAGGGAGGGGGGAGGAGGAGAAGGGCGAAAGCCCCATCGTCTCAGTTACAATTTGTGTTCGCACTTAAAAGAAACATTACCTGGTGGGACCGGGTCGAGGATAGCGCGGACGCCTCGTGTGTGGTCTCACATAACGCCCTCGGCCGTATCTCGAATCGTTCGTTACCGATTCGATTGGAGCCGTTCGAGGCAACGAGGGGGGGAAGTGCCACTTAAAAGTAGACTTCCTCCTTGATTTTCGTCGGGACGGTAGTAGTTGTCGAGCAATATGGCGACGTGCCTTGTGACGCCTGCTGCGAGGTCGCGAAGTATTAGGGTAACCGTCGTGCGATTCATATTCTTTTAATGCTCATGTTGGCGCAGCCAAGGGTTATGGGTGAGTTTGTTCTGATCAATTTTTGGTGGACGAGGATAGAGTGAAGTAAGAATTTGTATTGGTAGGTAATTAAAGCTACATTGGTGGTTTCTCGGTATTTGGAGTGGACTGTTTGATTGATGGGACATTTTTAACACTATTCTTACCACAACCGATCAAATGACCGTTTTTAAAATTTCGATTAGAATTTCATAGATACAACGTAATTGAATCGCCTTTCAACTTTGGACTTTTTCTCAAATATACGTATAATACAATTTTTAATATTCACTTCTTTTTTCATTGTTTATATTTTGAGAAAGATTTGTAGTCTCTCTTACGTGGGAATGTCGCGGTAGGAATAAGTATACCTGAAGTGTCGGTAGGAATAGTGTTAAGTGCTTGTATATGAAAGAAACGCGGGTAACGTTGGAAATTTAGAAATTGGGATATTGAAATAGAAGTACCTTTATAAATAAAGTGTATACGAGTACACTACACATAACTTTGGAACACGTGTTTTTTAACATCTCAAATAATAACGATGCAATTAATGTTAACGTATTTCGAACACTTTAATGCCGGAGTACTCGGGCAATGTCATGAATCACCGAACCATTAAAAATTTGATAACATCCCAAAGTAAGAAAAATCCATTACCGTAATGTCGCGAGAGTGAAATTCATTATAAATAGCAGCGTTCTCACGTTCTCACGGGCACCGAGGCGCCACGGATCGATGCACCCGGCACGTCAATAATTCGTGCGACTTGCGTATACAAGGTAGCATGCGGGTTACGTTATATTTCAGCCCACTCGTACCCCGTAAGTCGCGTTTAAGTCAGATGAACTCAGATATGAAAGAAAAGGACACATGCTTCGGTTCTAACCCTTTCCAGCAAGAAACTTATTATCTGTCTTCTACCGACATCATATTATTTGCTATACGTATTCCCCGTTTGATTCCAAATAATTTATTTATTTATTTGTTTATTTGTTTATAAGAAACACCCTTTAGAGTATATAAAGAAGATACAGTTTAATCATAAGAGTCAAAACAACGGAACAATTGAAATTTAGTATGGGTAGCATACTATGGGTAGAAAACAAGTCAATATATTTGCAGTAAATGTTAATATATATAATAATAATAATAATAATAATTTTAACGAACAAGGAAATCAAAGTCTCCTTACTACGATAGAAACATTGAAAATCACAATCCTTAATCACGTTCAAACGACACTATACGCATCAACATCGGTATCGGTATTCCTTTCAACGTATCGATCTGCTCCTCGTTTCCCAATTCTTCGGTCTCATTTTCGTGTTCTCATCCGCTTCCATGCCTCGTGATCGTCTTCAGCTTACGCAACCAGATTATCGTGCCTCTCTGTCACCGTGGCGACCGGTCTTTACGAAATTAACAGAGTTGTAAATGAGCGGGCTCCTAGCATGGCCAGCGTCCAGATAACTAATGACGCGTCCGAGATCGGCCTCTCTCTATTTGAATAATTTTGTAAGCCTGGCCGCGATCGCGTCGATACGGCCGTCCGCAGGGTTCCTTCCTGGAAATCGAGACGAACATAATCGGAACCCTCCATCTGCGAGCATTCTTTCGCTCTGATTCCCGGTTTCGCGCGACCACGAAAATTCCCTGTGTGGCTTCTGATCGTGAATTCCACGCGATTCCGACGGCACTTCTGTCGATGCGTCATTGCCGTTCTAGAGATTCTTGCTTCGCCGAAAACTCGACTGGAAGCCTCTTTACGAGATCGTTTAAACGGTCCCCCGGGTTATTTACAGTCGTGTGATATCGATCGAGATGTATCGGGTGGATCATAAGTCGTTTGATGCTGGTAATTGCCTGTTGTCTTAACCGAGGCGGTAGAAATTTGAGATTTGTTCATGCTTTGCAAGGAATGGTAGCTAGCGAATCGAATTTTTGTGGATTTGTGATTAAATTGGCGGTAGAAAATTGAGATTTGTTCACGCTTTGCATGAAATGGTAGCTAAGGAATCGAATTTTTGTGGATTTTTGATTAAACTGGCGGTAGAAAATTGAGATTTGTTCACGCTTTGCAAGGAATGGTAGCTAGCGAATTGAATTTTTGTGGATTTTTGATTAAACTGGCGGTAGAAAATTGAGATTTGTTCACGCTTTGCAAGAAATGGTAGCTAAGGAATCGAATTTTTATGGATTTTTGATTAAATTGGCGATAGAAAATTGAGATTTGTTCACGCTTTGCAAGAAATGGTAGCTAAGGAATCGAAGTTTTGTGGATTTTTGATTAAATTGGCGGTGAACGAATCGGTAAAATCAAAAGTAGAGTTATACTTGTGTACTAGCAGGTAATTGCCTGGTAAACAAAGAAAACAGCACAAATTTATTCAACCAGTCATGTCGCTAATTAGAAACAAAAGATATCGTTTTCATCGTGAAAACGAACATCCTGAATATATTTTTGTCCAGGAACTTATGGTTCACCTTATATAAAATGACAGGAATCGTGCTGTAGAGAATTTTGGGCACGTTCGGATCGCGATTTTATTTTACCAGCTCGTGACTGTGAGGCGAACACTCGTAAAATTCGCGCGATCCGCTCGCGACAGGACCCTAAAGTCTCGTGTCGCTCGTTACACGATCGAGAGTCCGGTGTTCTTGAAGATAAGGAACGAAATTGATGGCGAAGTAACGGCGCGAAATCGCGAGCGAATTCTTACGGGCCTGATTACGGTAAACGGTAATGGCAGCCACGGTATCGGTAACTGTTTGCGAATTTCAACAGTCCTCGTTGCGCTTCGAGGAGGTCCCTGGTTTATTGTCTAAATATCATCAGAATGACATCATAATTGTCGTGAAAACAGCGCGGGGAAAATTTATGGTCTTCATTTTAATAAGTAGGGTAACTAAAGTACACATACCTCTGTTCATAATTTACAGGACTCTTAATAAAAGTTTGTATTACGATTACAAAACGTGCAAGACCTTAATGTCTGACGAGTATCTTTGGATTCAATGAACTCTTCATTTTTACGTGAAATATCTTATTCCAAGCAATATTCGATATCTATAGTTGAAATCTATAAAAATCTGAATCTCGATTAAATGTAACAGAGTAATTTTGTCTATTTCAATCTGATGTGCCTAACGAAGGATTAATACTTTAAATCGCATCTTTCTTTTTGAAAGATCTCTCTTCTTATTCAATGTAAGTAACGGTGGCCTTTGTGATACGGTGTATAATCCTGTTGAAAGTAACCTGAGCTCATCACATTCTCGTTACTTCGACGTTCATTAAGACATAAAAGTCCTCGTCAGACAAACCGTCTACATTCACGCGCAACCCCGGTCCTCGTCCCGGAGAAAGGAGGCTCGCGTCTCTATTCGTGGCGAACAAAAACTCTGCCATGGTCGAGGTAAAAGTAACCGGGACACCTACTTCAAATTAAAACATTATGAGTAATAACGCGTATCATCGCATTACGCCTGTTAATGGAGGAGACGCGGTTTATCGTCCGCGCACGCTTTACGCGCCTCTTAAAGAATCAGGACGATCCTCCTTTCCCTGTACCGTTCCACTTCGTTAACGGCCGGCGAAACGAGCAAAAGGACCTGAAAAATGTGGAGGAGAGAAAAAAAACGAGGCAGAGTTTCGTGGCGATCCACCACCATCGCATGCCATCAGTTTCGAAATCGAATTATTATAGGAATGCGATCGAGCAGTTACGATTCTGGGAAAGTGTGAAGAAAGTGGAATATTCAGACTAGAGTGTTTCTAAGGCCCGAAAGATGAGCATTTAAGAAAATGTCGCAATTGAGGAATTTTTTGTTTAGTAGAAGGGTAGTTTTAGGATCGAGAAGAGGTACTCTTTTAAGGGTGCACTGGAGCTTTGTAAATTTTTAAAGTGAATGAGTCCACATTCTTGTTGCCGAGCACCATAGTTTTTTGTGATTTTGCATCGAGTGGGAAAGAAATTAGAATTCACAATTAGAAAGAAGGGAACGAGTGCTTAGCAGAATAGATGCGAGCGCGGGTCAGGAAAAGTGTGATTGTGAAAGAAGTAAGAACGTTGAAATTGCTAAGTTGAAAAGTCGTTTATGCTATTAAATTATACACTCATTAAGTTGTTTAAACATACGTATACTAATAGTCTCTACGAACTTCACTTTATTTTATTCACACCTGAATGCTATTATCTCGCTCTATCAAATAAAGTAAGAAATATCCTATATTATTTATCCCCGCTGCGGTGCGATATTCAAACGTTGGATCGTAAAACTCGAGGTCCGTCTGATGGATCCCGGTGTCCTCGAGGCCGCTGGACTGCTTTGGATAAGGCTGAAATTAATGGCGGAATAACGGCGTTAAATCGCGACCGAATCGCGTATAATTAGGCCTGTTCGACGGCTACGCGGACGCTCGTGTGCTGGGACCGATGGGAGGAAAGTTTACGCAGGAACGAAGGTTCACGTACACAGAAACGAGTCGATGGATCGGTGAAACTGTCCTCGCCCGGGTCGAAGCAGCGCGAACCAGAGATTAATAGCGAAATTATACCATTAAGTAGATTTTATGCGTATCCCGGCCGAATAAAAAGGCTCCACGGTTCATTTGCATGCCACGTGGAAATCCGTCCAACGGATTATCGGTCGATTTATATGCCGCCATTAAAAAAAAAAATCTCGGTCCACTGGTCTGGTTGCTGTTTCTATATGATCACGAACCAGAAGCCAGAAATTAATGATTCGCTTGCTTGACCCGCGAAAGCGTTACGAGGTACGGAGAAAATTCTTGGACGATGTTACTGCGGGATAACGCGAACTTTTGAAACAGTTCTAAGAGATGATGGGGTTAACTCTGCGACAATTAAAAGTTCTGACACCATTGTAGTTAGTTTTAACAGATAACATTCTTTTTCTGATCTCCACCTCTATCAAGCACTGCACCCAGCTCCCTACAGTCGTAGAACGGAGAAAGTCCCCATGAACACCTAACGCACAAAGAAATTCGTTCTTACCCCTTTCTGTGTCCATGTGAAGCAACTTAATATCTAGGCGATAGCCCCTATTCACTGATTCATCCCCTGTGACGCAGCCTAGTCCTCATACGATATTTGTGATCTAATAAACCATTTCCTATCACCAATAACTTCGTGACAAAAACCACATAGGACCTCCATTTTCTCAGAATAAAATCCCAGACACCTAATAAAGAGCAGTTAGTCTGCAATAAAGAGTCAAACGTTATGCTTTGTGTTCGTATCCTTAACGTTCTACCTAATCGTCGATAATTTATCTCGTGACATCCGCATGAACTTTCCCGACGGAACAAGTCCGAACAACAATACACAACAGAGCTCCCTCGATAATTACTCACAACTTACAAACAAGCAAAATTCACACCTGAATCCCCGCCTTCGTACCCACGCGATCGATCGCAGAGTTCACGATGCCGGCGTCAGGCTGAGCGCATCCTTCCTGTGTCCTTTCATTAGGAAGGCATCGGGCGACGACGCGACGCGCCGTACTCGGAAGTGCGGTCGGCGGATCGAGCGGCGTACTTGAATACGCGTCCAATTACCGACGGGACCAGCGTGTAATACGAGCTTTAATGCGCGGAGGTAGCGGCTTATTAGCCGGTCAAGGGTGGAAGAGGAGCGAGGAGGAGGCGCGAGGCTGCGTTTCGTCGCGAGGCTCGCGCGACAAGGGAGAACAGGGAGAAGCCGCGCGCGGTTAGTCGCGACAAACGGCCACGGGAGCGAGCGAGCGAGCGATCGAGCGGTTGCTTTCGGGAAAAAAGGGAGGACGGTACGTGGCGAGCGCACCGGAGCCGGGGATCGACAGATCTATGGGACCGCTACTAGTTTTTCTCGACGCGGCGGCCTCGATCTGACGCGATCTTGCCCCGACGCCGGCCTCGCCGACCGATCTCGCGCCAAACGCGACCGCTGTCCACCAGCTCCCAAGCCTTGTTTCGCCCCGCGCATACCTATGCAACCCCGGCCGCAGGCTTGTTTATCGCGTAATAAATTGCGCGAGCGCACGTGCGCACGATTTCCTGCGCCGCGCCAGCGTGTCGCCTGCCGTGTGATCGATCGTCGTTGGAAGATCTTCGATAGGGATCCCTGCGTAACTGGATTTCGGGGGAGGCTGAAAATGGTGTTGGATATCGCTTGTTTAACTGAGACAACCGGTCCTATCTCCTGTAAATAGTTACACTTCCGAACCGCCACTCATCCTTTTGAATCATCTGTTCTAAATCTTGAACTTTTACTGATCCATCCAAGTCATCTATCCCATATCTATTCGTCAACTCCTGGAACCTCTCAGGGGTTTCACGATTTTCGCTTCAATTGTTCGAATCAAGAGCATAATTGTTGAAGTTCCTCCCTGTAAAGGTCGTGGTATTTTGAATACGGAAGGTCTGTTTGTTGGCCTAGGCCTTGTTTCCTATGCATGATGTTCTGCTACCCTGCTGGTGGGTCGATGCGACGACGCATCCTTGCGTGATGTTTTCCCTAAAGTTAAGGGTCTGGGCTAGCATTGACCCCACTCACTGCCAAACCGTTCAAGCAGTTTGGGGCTTTTTGTCTAAAGTGCTGTAGCTGGAAGGCTTTTGTCTTTTTTCTACGATCGAAGTCAGTAGTCTACGGACGACTGGAGCGATCAGCTGTGCCCAACTCTCGAATTATTATTCAACTTGATATATTACAATAAATAGCATTTATTTCCGTAACGTGTAATTATTTAACAGTAATAACTTTCTCTCTGAATTCGAAACAACACGGGAAACAACAAGCATGTCTTTCCGACACCAATTGTATTGGGTCTCTGTGCGGAATTCATGGTCATAAGTAACGTAATTCGCCGAGGTCTATTCATAAAGACGTTTCACCGCTGGCTGACGTCTCTCTTTCTGTGGATCCACGCGCGATCAATCTTCCGCGTCCCTTTTGAAGCGTGGCGTCGGTGCTAAATTTACGATTAGCCGAACGGCCGATTTCCTGGCCATTATTCAGCGATACATTTCACCGGCCCCGTCCCGGCGGCGGCATATGGGGAGCGGCGATCGGCTAAATATTACATCCAGGCAGATTCGTATCGTTTGGCCGTGAGCCACGACTTACGAGCTCTTCTTTCGACCAACGATCCGAATCGATTCATATAAAGCAGCCCGCGAACCGTGTATGCGTGTATCCTAGCACGAGCGAGTGTGTTGGTTGTATATACGCCCTCACCGATACGAGCATTTGCCAGGCGCTCTCGTTGATTTATCGGTCTCCCTGCTCAGCCTCCCTCCTTTCGACCGGCCGAGATGTTGACGATCGATACGCGAGCGTTTCGTCGTCCCCGTACGATTTTTGTCGAACGAAGCCGCTGTAATAGTTTGTTTAACCGTGTGTTTGAGCAACCGGGATAATGGGCGCGTGTAGAGAGTTTAGTTACAGTTACGGTTAAGTTGAATAAGATAGCAGATTTCGCGAAACAATGATAGTTACGGTCACGGATGGGATTAGAGAACGGATTAAGTGAACAGCATGACGAATCTCATTCAGGAGGGTAAATTACAGTGATCATGCGAGCAAGAGTGATATGTTTCGAGGAACAACGTTCTCAGCCCGCAGATTTATACGTAGATTAAGAGAGCTCTTATTTAGGTGATCAGAGTAGAGGAAAGGAACATAATTTACTATCCCATAAATAAACCACCGCTGCAAACTGTACGGCTCGTCAGACTATCTTCATGCTCGTGATACAAGTTACTATTAGAATCCACTTCGCTCAAACTCTATCCAATTTAGGAAAACCTACACGCTTCGCTACGAGGGAGTATCAAGATGCTCGTTCACGAAAGCATCGCTGGGAAATCCGGTGAAACCGAGGAGTCGAGGGGATCCTAACGATGCGGAGGGATTCACGGATCTGTGGACATTCTAAGGATGATCCAAAGACTTCCGGTAGGGAACTTTGCCAGGCTTAAAACGTTCTCAGTATTCTGCGTGCTTAAGAGAGATTCAAGGGATTTCGACGATCTAAAAAGATCGCATGATTTCTCCGAGAGTCTACTGGATCCAAATGGGTCTGTAGATTTTCAAGAATTCAAGAATTATACGATCCTTGATACTGTACGATTCAAAGGCTTGTAACAGTACAGAAGTGCCTGATTCAATCAAATTTGAGTTCAACAGATTTACAAAAACAAAATCCTTCCGTATTCGAAATTCATAGTTACGCGTGATCCAATTAAACGAATCTTCCTACCGATTTCACGATCGACAGTTGATTTTTATTTTTATTCGGATCATTATTAACTGATCAAAACATCTATATATTAAATATTGCTAATTGATTTATTATATCCCAGGAACCTCGATTTACGCCCTCGTATCCCCTAAAATGACTACGATCTCAAACTCTGATCTTTATTTCGATTAAAATCATTATTAGCTGATAGCAACATTTACACGCATTTGATCACTCATCGATTTATCTCCCAGAAACCTCGATCTACGCACTCGTGTCTCTCAAAATGACTACAATCTCACGACTACGAAACGCCGTTTGACCCAATTTACCTCTCTTTCAATCCCAATTCAAATCGTTGCCCTACCAAAGCGAGCCACGTGAACTCGTGGCAAACGGCGAGCAGAAATCGCGAGCAGACGTCTGGAAACAGTGGCCGGCTTCATAAATCGCCCCGTATCCGGCATCTCGCGTGCCCCGTAGCCGCGATCGCGATGTGAAATATTAGTCGCGCGACCGGCCCTCGCTCGTTGTCCGAGTTCGCCTCCGAAGCGCACTCGTAAATTTCGCATAATTAATTGCGCGAACGTATTAGCGTGGCCGCGGCGTTCCGCGTTCTGGGAGAGTCGGCGATTAAGTCCGTCGTGGACACCGGATCTAGTTGAGAAGGAGGATTATCACCTCCTTCTCGTAGGCGCAGCCTGTCGAGTCGCGGGGCACGCGTTATCTCCTCGCAGATTTGCATCTGCCGCTTGTTAGCGGTGCACCGGCGAGCGATTTTCTCGGTGAACCGTGAAAAATCGATCTAATCTACGTTGGGTGCCTTCCTCGCGCTGGATCGCCATCTGCCGCGTAAGTTACGACACGCTGCTCGCCGGGGACGTGGCGCATGCATGAGGGACGTACGTAGAGAGGACGACCACCGGCTCTTCTTGCCATTCGCTCGTTCTTTGATTGCGCGGGCGACAATCGCGATGCATTGTGATTACTCGAGTCTGTCTTCGTTTTGTTTCTGGATTCGTTCGTTTGATGAGTACCGTTGTATGCCAACGCATAGTGTTGTCTTCAGTTAAGACTACCTGCTCATCCTCCAATAAACATCCCGGGATCGTTTTCCCCGATGACCGACGTCATTTCCGAACCTTATTCGTAACACCACATCTCTTATTGACCACTAACCCAAAATAACCCCCATCTCCCCATTTTAAAGTTCACGAAAGCCTCGAATCTTTCCCTGAATAAAAAGGACATTTGGGTTGTCTTAGGACGTACGTCTACACGGAATACTCTCCAACATCGAAATAAAATTGTCGTTCTTTATCCCGTTCGAAGTTGCATTTTTTGTTTCTTTATATGCAAGAAATAATTTGCAATCTACAACGAAATACAACAGTACATTGGACACGTGATTATGTTTAGGGGAACGTATAGAACTGGGGAGTGCCTTTTTTTACGAGTTCCCGACGTCTGGTATTTATAAATGTTTAAAGGGAAACGGAGTAGTTAAATTGTAAGAAAGTAACGGTTTAAAAATCGTCCCCGCTAAATGACTATAGAGTTCTCATCATCGAACGTCTGTCACTCTGTGAAATTTCAGAAGCTCTTTCAAAAGCTTCTCTATAGCCATCTATAGACCGTGTTCGCAAGCATCCTCTAATATCTCGTTTACCGTTTCTGTGTCAATCCCGGCGCGCCAATGGGGGCGCCGGTCACGGCGGGCCGATAGCCGTGTCGGGCGCAATTAATTTGAAGCATTTTCCGCCGGATAGGCGTGCAGTTTATTATGAATTTTAAGCAGAGGCATCGCTCTCCACGGCCGCGCCGCGCCGGCCGGCATTACGATTGCAGCGCGGAGATGAATCGTGTTCCCACAAGACACGTAGAGGGATTATATAACCTTTGATCTCCCTTACAACGGTTCATCCATTGTACAGGTTCTTTCTTCGGGCCCCGCGCCGCGGATCTAAATTATTGCCTAGAACTCGCTTAAAGAGCGTAGATTATTATTTATCATCGTGATTTACGCAAATGACCGAACATTTCGAGCCACCAGATGTTTACGTTTAATAGCCGGACCGGGCCGCTTGGGCCCGCTTGGGCCCGCGTCGCCATGTCTGTTGTCCACAAGCTTCGTTCCGCGACGCGAGCGAGCGACGACTCGTTATACGAGGGAGATCGATATCGGATTGCACGCCTACGCCGGTGCGATCGGCAACTTGTATTTTAATTCACTCGTCGCCAGTGTAAATCAGCCGTTTTTTAAGCCCGTCCTCGTAAAGCATCGCGCTGGAAAACGGTATATGCGCTCGCCTGTGCAGCCACTCGCACCGACTCGTGCTATGCATCATCGAGCTCGATTGGCCGAGCCCCGTACCGTAATTTCCACCTGCGATTCATGGTCGTTGATACCGTATCAAACGTCTCGTTACTGCCCGCCAACCTGCAGTGTTACGGTGTAGGGCGATGAGGCGCGAAATTATATCTATTCGGTGTTCTTAACATATCGATGATTGTTAGCTGGGAGCAATGAGCTTGTTACTACTGTAAAGGGTGAGGGAACAGATTCGAGGCATGGGAATATATCGTCGGTGCCTTTGTGAAACGGTGGTTTCTCATTTGATTTGGGTTAGATCGTGTGCCCATAGAGTATGGGCATAGGTATAGGTTGATCTTGGGACCTTTTAGGGTTTTTTGATCGTTAGAAGCTTTTTGAGTTGGGCACGTTTAGGATTAATGCGGCCAGTTTTTTTCGAAACTTCAAAGATAATAATTGGGATTGGGATGAAAGAAGGAAAGCTGAATTAAAGAGCGGAAGCGGAAGAAATTGGTTTATTGTATATAAGTTATTAGTGTGTTGGTTTGATTCTTTGATGGTTCTGAATTGCATCAAGAGTTCCCGAGGACTTCGTTGCCGTGCACCATGACCTTCTTTCTATGATTCACTCGGAGGATACAGGCATAAAATACGACGCAATTTATTTGCATGCATTTTATGTGCTTTCATCGCAAGAAGCGCAAGAAACCTTGCAACCTGTGCATTCTTGTTCTTATGACGCCGGTTCTCTGACTTTGTTCTTACGCAGTTACCTTCCAGATGACCTTTCCTTTGAAACTGAATCTCTAATGCACTACTTCAAGTAAATTATTCGATGAACAATGTCATCAAACCATAAGATGCGCACATTTCTGTAGACTCTACTGGAGTATCGATATCACATTTTTATAAGCATCCATGAAAAACTACAAATAAATACACATCTTTCGATACTACGTGTATTAATAGTTAAGAATTCGAAGCGCTGCGATATAGTTTTTGAAAATATTAATGGTAGTTCAGTTAAACCTTTGCACTCGAGAATTGATTATTAGTCATCTTAGTAATGATACCAACTTCAAAAATTTTCAAATTCGAATTATTTACTAAGATTTGCCCATATTAAACGGGCAAACATATTAGTTTATTTGCATTTAGTTCAGTTAAGTGTTATACCAAAATTTACATGTATGACTACTTAACCTCTAAGTCTGACTAATAAACAAACTAATTAAAGTCTGAAAATTTGCCGAACTATCATTTAGCGACTAACAGTCACCTCTCGAGTGCAAAGGGTTAAAATGTTCCATTCGCGCGAAACCATCGAAACAGTTTGATCATCGATGAGAAGCGCTCGAACTCGTTGCCAGAGCCCGGTCGTCGCATGATCAGCAACACTGTTGTCGTTATCTACCTGCCACGGCGAGCAACGAGAGAACAACGTGCGAACAGGTCGCGCCGGCGTCCCGAAGATTACAAATGTGGAGTTGACCCTGGTCGTTCCAGGGTCACGTGAGCGATCCAAATTATATGGAGCGAGTCGACGGATGGCCAGAGCACGCCGTGGACGTGATGGCCCGATCGTGGCTAGGTCATCAAGCCGCTTACCGATATCGGTGTGCGCGCACGAGCGGAACCAGCGTCGCCTGAGCCGCGATCTACACCAACACAGACCCTCTATCGATCGCTGCCTGGACGATAACCGCACGAGATACGCTCGGCGATGATGACGATGATGAAAGGTGTCCACGACGCGTGCTTTCCACATCTAGATCACAGGACCTTTGCCCTCGATTAACCTATACGTGGGCCCCTCGCGAACGTAGCTTTGGTCTAGTCGACCTTTTGTTGTCCCGATGCTTGATGCTCGTTACGTGATTGATCTGCGTGCAATTTGATAATTCGACGAAGGGTAGTTTAGGGATCGAGAAGAATAGGTGCTCTTTTAATGGTACACTGGGAATTTGTAAATTTTTTAAGTGAATGGGTCCACATCCTTTTTGCTGTGCACTATAGTTTTGGATGTCGATCAATTTCTTTAATCCTTGATTCTTTGATTCTACACGCTGAGTGCTGCTGCACAGAAATTTCACACAAAATCAAACTTCACCTGCTACTCTGTTAGCAATGAAATGTAATCATCTGTTACACTGTACTAATTTTCAGATCGATAATATCGTAAAACGAATGATACAAGTAAATAACTTCATTGGCATTTGCTAGGAATAGGATATACCATAGTTCAACCACATAAAGAATAAGTTATTAGAAGAAACATTGATTACTTCAGTACCGTTCTCAACACCGTACAAAGGGTTCAATTACAAAGATTTCATTCAACATATCGATTTGTAAATCCATCCCCGATTCCCTCCAGCTATCCACAAATCATAGATCAACCTCTAATTGCCCACCGATTCCCAGGATCTCACCGTGGCGCGATTCAGGCGCCGCTAAATCACCCTCAGGATCAATTACCCGAGCGTGCGGGGCGCGCGATTCGCCGATGGGTTCTCGCCCTCGCGCAGCTGCGCTTCGCGTCAACCTCGCGAACCCTTTCCCTGGAATCCCTTTCGATAAGTCCTATGGAACGATGCCGGAATTCCGTCCTCGATCGCACTCTCCGCGCGTCACTCGGCATTTTGCGTGCCCTCGCACACAAACGCTTCGATCAGCTCAAGCGTGTATACACGCTCGCGAGTTCCTCCTCGACCGAGAATGGCCGGTCTCCGTGAATGTATCTCGCGCTAGCCAGGAATTCTCGGTCTCCCAAGGAAATACATACTCTCTGTCCCTAGCTTAGTAAGGGGACAGGGCACAGGGGAGATGGGTACGACAAAAGCGCGGTCGGGAATTCCAGCTGGAAGGTAGTCCGCTCTATATATATATCAGCCGGACGGGGGACATATTTCGAACGTTGCGTCCTATTTATTTATTTTATTCGGGGCGAAAGGGGTTGGGAGGTCGCGCGAGGCCACGACACTGCGCTCGCCAGATTAAATTCTCGCTATACGCGGTGCCAGCTCGGGGTTAAGTTATGCATCTCGCTCGGTCCCCCCTCCGTCTTCCCCCACCCGCCCGCCCTTCACGGGCCCGGCGCGTCTTATCTGCGGGGCATCTTCCCTTTTATGCGCTTAGATGGCCGACACCGGGATGCCGTTGCCGAGGCGGCCGCCTCGTTCGCATCCGTAAATCACGGATTAAATAAAATAGCCTGCTGGCCGGAGTCAAATGAGATGTCAGCGCCGGGCCCACCGCCCTCGCCGGCTCCCTCCACCAAATTGCTCTCGCTTTCGGGGCCCGTCCGCGGGACAGCTGCCGGCCGGGCCCCGACCCGCTCGTGCATCTTCCCTTCGTTTCGTTTCGTTGTTGCCTCGCGCGACGACAGATGCGGCCGGGAGGGGGAAAGGGGGCCTTACCGGGAAACCGGTGATCTGACTTAACGAGAGAAGGGTTAATGTATGACGGGGTGCTGGTATCGGCCGCTGGCCTGTCCGATCGCAGGCAGATATTGTTTACGAATGTTTTGGTATTCGTCGGAGGAACGGCGAGGGGATATTGCTCGGTTTGTGGATGGTGGTTTTGGAATTCTGGTCAGGGGATTTAGGGAAGGCTTGGTTGTTTGGGTTCGTATAAATTTGTGGGGTTTGGACCTTCAATTTTTGGCTGGATTAACTCAGCAGTCAAATTAACAAAATTGCGTTGCCGAATCAGACACAAACTACCATCATACACGAATGTTCAATTATTTTCTACGCTGCACATTCGTGGGAAGATCTTAAAATTCCAAGCGAGAATATATGTAGATCCAACTACAATATTTTACAAGGTGTAAAAGAAATCTCGATACTATCGATTATTTTAGATTTATCGAGGCAGGTATTACAGAAACGAAACGTGCCGAGAGACTAGTCAGAACAGAAACTATATCAGACTGACTTCTAGAGGCGAACACTCATCGTCCCTCTTTTTCCCCACCAGGAGGCGCTCTCGTCGCCCAGAAATCGGCTGTGACCGCCACACATACACCCTGTATTCTGTCTATAACGTAGGTTACTAACTATGATGGCCAATAAGTGCGTGCTCGAACGAAAAGAGATAATAAAAGCTACTAAAAATCACTTTTGAGAACACAAACAGAGATCATTCCTCGCGTTTACCTATTTCATCGTTATCAAAAAACAATTTCAAAGCTTGTCCCCTATCAGACGAACATTCGTCAGGGTTTGCAGACGGGACGCAACTGCCTCACGATCGGCGTGTAACGACGGCCGGTGCAGTTCTTGTTGGCAGTCGAATGGCCGCGTGTTGCGCGGACGCCTCTGGGTGCCCGCGAGCACCCTTTCCGCTCGGTCGGTATCGGTACCCGGTGTAATTGGAGCGATCGGCACTTGTTTTCGCACGCCGCGATCACGAGCGGCCGCCTCGACCTCTCGCGAGTACCGGTACTCATTACGCGGCATCCGAGCTGCCTTCCACGCTGTGTATCCCCGTTACGCTTGCCTGCCTCCATATTCAATACACCTTGAGCGCACCTTGAGCTACGATCGGACTACTTTGTGCTCGATCCCAGACCCGCTGTTGCGGGCATGCTCGCCGATTTGTGGCACGGGGAAGATTCGTTCGATGGACGATGCTTTGCTGTTTTGTTCGTGACCGAGTTCTTCAGTTCTGAAACGTTATATCGGGTTGTCCGGAAAGTTCGTGCCGATTTTGAGGGAAGATTGAAGCGCAGGGGATTTAAACTTTAGCATACATTTATTCAATTATACAGATGCCATTCCTTTGTGCAACTTTTCTCCATTTTTCGGGCAACTTGAAGATTCTGTCCTTCCAGAATCTTTGAGGTTTTTCAACGAAAAACTGTTTTACGCGATTTTTTATCTCGCCGAAAGAGTTGAAGTTTTGTCCATTAAGGGAATTTTGTAATGATCGAATAAGGTACCATAAACAGCGCGTATCTTATTTGCCGTATCGTCGTATCGTCGTTTTTCAGAACCTTCCGTCAAAGTTGCACACAAGAGGATCGTCGTGGCGGATCCGTTCAGCGCTCACGGTTTTGCTCGTCCTCTCGCGGAATAGAGAGATCTAACGTTGATACCGGTGCATTCGGTATGCAACACGACCAAGAGGAGGGGGAGGGGGGCAACGGCCAGCCGGGAAAGCAGCGGATCCTCGGGGTACCGAAAGAAGGAAAGAAGGAACGGGACAAGGAGGAGAGGACGCCTGGAGTTACGAGGACGCGTTGTCGTAAAGATGAAGGCGCCTTCGCTCGTGGCTGCTCCCTTGGTCCACGGACGGCGTAACCGTCCAATTGACTCCTGTATATACCTCGAAGGAGGCATGATTCAGCCTGGACGACTACCACGTTCGCTACCGCCGCCGACTCGTGATGCTCGTGACCCGAGAGAGCCACCACGAGGATCCCCCTTTCGCGATCGATCGCCTCGTTGCCGTCGTATCTCGAGCACCAGGGGATCAGCCTCTCTGGGACGCGGGACTCGATGGCTCTTGGGTCGGTTGGACGGACTGACAGCGGTCGACAGTCACTTTGACGTGCTGCAAACTGATGGGGGACACCTTAGGGTGGTTGTTCGATCCCAGTTTTAGAGGTTGACGAGTTAGTCTTGGGCTGGTTCGATGATTATCGTGTACAGGTGCAATTACAGTGACTTGTTAATTTGTTATGCTTCCTGTGGGTGCGCTCCTTTTTCTTTCAAAGTTTTAAAATAAGAGAACGATTCTAATGATGATTTAAAATTAGTGGACAGGTTCTTTAGGTGGTTGTTTAATTTGAGATTTAAAGCTAGACGAACAGCTTTAGGCTTGTTTAACAATTATGAAGTATAGTTGCAATTACGGTGACTTGTTATTTTGTTAGGCACCCTACAGGTATCCTCTTCATGCTGAAAGTCTTTTGACTTTAAAATAGTATAAAAGGTCACTTCGTCGCTGTTTAAACTATTGTCGTAGGATTAAGAGCCTAAATTGAACAGAGAATTATTTTTTACAAGCTATGTAGCTCTCTGAAGGTAATCGATATCAATTTCCCTGACTCGGGAATCACTTTTATATTCGGTTTCTGTTCGTTCTTGTTGATGACCGTTAAATAGCAAACACTTGTCGTCTGTTTCCAAGCCATTACCATGAATTAAACAGTGACGCTCGCAATCGATTCGCGTTTACAGCCAGCTTTAAGGGACCCAATAACGACGCATTACGGGCAGTCCAGCGAATCGGTCGTTTCCTATTCGCACGATACGAAACGGATCCCGTAATGACGCGAAAAGTGGTCGCGGCTCGTTGATACCAACAGCGAATCGGTCTTTATTGCCGAGTATCTTTTTACTGCCGAACCTTGAGGGAAGAGTATCCATAATCTCGTGACGTTGCTCAAACGGTGCCCCCCGGGCCCAAAAGGCAGAGTTCAGGTTGCTCGCGATCGCGATTAATAGCCGAGATCCTAATGGGCTGTCCGGTATTGTGAGAACTCCAGTTTTCGATCCTCCCCGTGGTAACGATCTACGGGGAGAAAGCCTAGAATTTAGCCGTATCTAATCGCGCCACTCGAATTAGCCGAGCACCGACTACCGGTGGCCGTTTTGAGAATATTAAGATTCCTATCCTTAGAACCTAATGACCGTTCAGAATCGGCTGAAATTAAGTGGCACAAAGCTATTCGCTTGATTTCAAACCGCGCCACTAGCGATTCCTAAAGTAGAGACATGGAGAAACAAAACGCGGCGCTGCTCGCTGTTAGAACCGGTGTTTTCCTTTAGATCGTTCTTTAACCGTAATCCGATGTGAAATTGAAACGAAGCTGCGTACGGATCGCTGACCGATGAAAGTCGATCGATGTAAAAGTAAGAATCTGCCCGTGAGAAGAAGATGCTCCGGACGACGGAGAGGGCCGAAGGGGGAGGCCGAAAACGAGTGTCGCAATTTCGATTTCACTAGCGAAAAAATCGTCATCGTCCGGCGGGCGTACGGCCATTAATTAAGGAAACGGGAGCCGGCTAATTGTACCGGTTCGGGATCGGGGGCGATCACGCAGATGGTACCGGCAGAAGACACGCGGCTTCGCCACGTAAAAACAAGCGGTTTACCTCGTACGACGTGCACGATGTGCTCCTGTTTTCAGGTCATCCACGAGATTACACAACAAAGATCCGGAGGTACGATCCTCCGCCATCTTCCCTTTTCTTTCTGTTTTATTTACGGTTCACCTGTCCACTCGGTACGAAGTTGAGCTAATGATTAATTCATACTTTTTATAAAATTCAATTGCAAATTTACAGCTTCATTATTTTTGTCGTAAATCCCCTTCTGGATAGATTCTGAATTTCTTTTTTGTAATCATGTTTCAGTTAAAACATTCGAAATATTTGAATTAAAAAATGTACTGGTGTAACAGATATAACAATGCCGCCATCTGTTAGACAGCAGAAGACGCAAAACATTTATACATGCACGCGTACACATACACACATATAAGGAGAGAATATATAAACACCGGTCACCTTAATTAATAAAAAAATGTACTATAAACGAGAACCGAAAAGTGAAAAACGAAATTACCATATTAAAGTTGTCCAAATTTATTGTACAAATCACCCAAATAATTTAACAACTCGTATCAAGTATTAATATCAACCCTTTGCGTTTGAAGTACTACTTATGGCAGTGAACTGTTGGCACTTTCGCAAATTTCAAAATGCGAACAGTCCTTTTAATAGTTTGACAATTGTTCACCTAAATTAAATGAATTTTTTGTGCTGTTTAATTTTATTAACCTGCATTTGGAAATTTTTCAAGATGGAAAGTTGCCTTTCGAATACAAAATGTTTTAACGAAAGGTGTAATAAAGGAACGACTTTGATCGATTTCCTGAGTTACCGTGTGTCAACACGAACGTAAACGTTTCGTTACGGTTCGTCCGTGCGAAGATGGTAATTAGAGCGAACTGGAACGCTCGTTTTCTTTACCACTCTGTCCCCTTCCTACTTCTTTTTTTCCACCACGACGAAACATGCCACCTTTCTCTGTCGCGACGACCTCGACGACCCAAGTAGTCCGTTCCCTCTCAGGTGCATCGCGATCCCAGGTAATTAGGCTGCTCGATCGAAGTTGACGCGCGGCCGCTCGCATAATCGAGCTCAGGCGACGAGAAGCAATGAACTTCTCCGGCGTGGCGAGCATTCAAGGATAGGGAACGCGTTAGGACAGACGAACGATCATGTTGATGAGGAAAGCGAGTTCTAACGAGAATTTCTTGAAAGTAGTATAGGAAGGGGGTGGTAGAGTAATTTTCAAGGGAATTTTCAGTGGCTAAAATCGGTTACGAAAATAATTACTCATCGTTGTATCTATTTTGCTATTTATATGCTGACTGACTTAAGGCTAACCGTGTCAAATTTGTTTGTTAATTAATAAAAGGGATTTTTAACAAATTGATGGCAGTTCTGAATTGCGACTGGGAATCGGTTGTGAACGTTGGAAATAGGTTAGAACGCATTCTGAACCTACTTTAAATACTACCTGCTTATCATCAGTATGGTAATTTGGTCGGGATAAAATTCAATCGTCTTGACGATTCCAACGGGAAATGAGTTTAAGTATCTTAATTATTATTCGAACAGCCGAGATAAATTAAACGGGAATATCGCGAGTGGAATGCTGCATAGGAATCTACAAACCCGGCTCACGGTCCAATATTTACGACAGTCAATTACACGAATATACCTTAACGCCACTTTGTTTCACCATCGAATCACGGCGAACAGCCAAATCGATGACTCTAATTAACCAAATCGAACGGTGGATCCGAGAGATTTACATTTTAATCGAATTCGTGCGACGTGCTCGTCCACTTCCCAGAACGATCGAAACCCAGACGTCTCCGATTTTGAAACCGATAATACATTTCCATTCGATTAAGAAACGTCGCGTTAAGTTAAAGGTGACGAAATTCCTACGAAAAAAAAAAAACAAAAAATTCAACCAGTTTTTCCATCTCCCTGGAATCCAAACGAGGCCGGGGCGTTACGAAAACGGGTGGATTTGTTTCACCGTGCGGGGCTTCGAGGCGATAAAAGGTCGCGATTAAATCTGCTTTCCGAGCAGAAACGGAGGCGTGTGTTACGTCGCGAGTTGCAACAGCCTCGAGCGTTGGGAAAGGGATTCCGGATTTTCGAGGGGATCCTCATTACGTTACGAAATGGACCAGCCGATGATACTCGGAACGATCGCGCCACGGCATCTGCGTCGGCCGATCGATGATCCTCCGGCATTTCTGAAATTTCTCGACTCTTCCCTTGCCACGATCCGATCGAGAATCCGCTGACCTCGGGATCACGTAACGCTCCCGTCACGTCCTATAAACACGAATCAATTTTATGTGTTGCGGAGCCTAAGTTAGGATTCGGTTTATTTTCAATTTTAACCTTTCGAGTGCTATGGACGCATACATGCGTCATGACAGACGTTGCTCGTGGGGACTATGGACGTATATACGCGTCTGACGGATGTTGCTCGTAGAGACTATGGACGTATATACGCGTCTGACGGATGTTGCTCGTAGAGACTATGGACGTATATACGCGTCTGACGGATGTTGCTCGTAGAGACTATGGACGTATACATGCGTCTGACGGATGTTGCTCGTAGAGACTATGGACGTATATATGCGTTCGTCAACATTACGTTACACCCGTTTGTTACAACATAGATACGTTTATCCATTGCAGGCTCTAACTTCCATAAAAATCGTTTCATTCGACGCTCACAAGTGTCCCTAACGTGATTCACGTACACAGGCGTGTTTTAGCCGAACGGTAACCTTCCTAAAAATCTCCCGAAAACCCAGACACCTCGGGAATCTCGTAAAAGAATGAAAAGAAGATTAAACGATCTCATAAACCCAACGTGTATCACCATCATTTGCAACCATCGAGCAAACTCGACGAGTACCCGCTGCGGGAGGATCAGTATTCAACGTCGGTTTCTCCGAAATTTCACCGAGCATCGGAGCGGGCAATTATCGATGTCGCGTCTCATCCGCGTCCGCTAATTACACACCGAGATCGCGATGCCCAATTACACGACGTAATTGCACGACGCGGCCGCGACACCGAGCCGCACGTTTCGTGCATACCCCATTGGGAATCGGTGGCCGTGGAAGGTCCCGTTCGAGGGAGAGAAACGGACAGAGGGATAGAGAGAAAGAACGAAAGAGGGAAGAAGAGAAAAGGCAAAGAAAGAGAAAGAAAAATGAGAGGGAGAGAAAGAAAGAAAGAGAAAGAGGGAGAGGGAGAGAAACAGACAGAGGGATAGAGAGAAAGAAAGAAAGAGAGAAGAAGAGAAAAAGCAAAGAAAGAGAAAGAAAAATGAGAGGGAGAGAAAGAGAGAAAGAGAGAGCAAGGGATACAGAGAGGGAGAGAGAGAGATGCTGACCGTAACGGGTACAGAGAGATAATGACCGACGCTGATAAGATCGATATTATTACGGGGGACGACGCAGGTAGACAGTGATGAGATACGGGGGCGAGGACACGCGTGAAAGCACTACGACGTGGACGGTCGGAGGAAATTACGAAAGCGAAAAGATGCGCGCCTTCAAGGGCAGTCTCTCGAAGGAGAGCGGTAACGTTAACCCTTTCGATGCAACGGAATGTCGAGGAACACAGGACGAGTTTAAGAGATGATCGCTTTTTTTATCGTCGTAGTTTTTTATGTTTTTGATGTTAAATATAAAAGATACGCGTGCGCGTGGGTGTAATAAGTTTCGTTGGTTATGTTATGTATAAATCGAGGATATTTATGCATTTATGGGAACACTTGGTAGATGAAAAGGGGATAGGATTCGAGTGATATGCAAAAATGTGCAAAATGTATAGAGGAAGAAGGTAATAACTGAAAGTTTCACTTTTTTATGCGATTTAATCAGATTGGTGTACAACAATTACAAAATCATTATTTTTATTGCGAAGTTTTTAAATATTTAAATTTTATAATTAGATTACATTTCTTTGGTTGTGAAGATCTGAACTTTTGTAAGTATTCGCAGCTTCTGGTTAAATACAGCCGATACGATTTAAAATACAAAATCCAGTGTACGGTAACTGATGGATTATGCGAGTGTCTCTCGTATCACGCTTTGAAAGGGTTAATCATGCTGGAAAGGCTCAGGATGCTTTAGGGGCTTAGACCGTCACGGTGATCTACGGTGATCTAGATTCCTGACAGGGCATCGCGAGAGCTACTTTTTCATGGTCCCGTGACACGCGCCTCAGTTCCATCGCTTCTTTCGTTATCCAAGTTGCTCGTTAGAATTTATTGCCGGATGATTTCTCGAACGTCTCGTGCGTCCTTCTTGGGCATAAATGACGCACGCTGAAACTGTATTTGTGCGGAGTTACAGTCACCTTTTGCGAGCCTGTCGTAAACAAAGTATTGTCAATATGTATTTTGGAATTTTTCCAGGATTTCGTGAGTTTGCTGTTAAGCATTGAGTATCATGTAAAAACTGATTTTTTTAACTTTCTCATGTGTTAGTCTTTGAATATTTTTTATTTTGGATCTATTATACCGTAAAAAAAATCTGGAAAGAAGTAAATTTACAATACGAAATTTGATGAAGAAATTTTTCGTTTGAATAAACTACTTCGTGGTTTCTTAACAAATTTTTTGAGTGCAAGGCAAACACAGTTACGTTAAATAAAATGATAGATAGGTACTTCGATAATGAATTTCTAAAGGAATTTTGTCTGACGGTTGAGAAATTCTACATTATTTAGTATATTATTATTTAAATGTCGTACGATGAAAGTATCTTTTTCGGAGATGATTAAATGTAACCTGCTGCTTCGCGAAATTCCGTAGCAAAATCGATTACTCGAATGTCAAAGCGACAAAATTTACGATCTAGATGAACGCCGTCGATATCGACGAAAAAAATTTGCGAACGATTATTCGCAACAAATCGAATAATTTATACGATCGTAAAAAGGAATCTTCTTTGAAACTCGCACACAATTTTACCTTGTTTTCTCGTCATTTTTACAACTTTAACAACGTTTGACATCCTTGAATAATTCATGCAAAGCATATCAATTTTTGTTTGCTCAATATTTATTTCAAAACAATTTTAATTACCGATAATGAACGAGGCGAATTTTGACGGGAGTTCTCTCGAAAATCTACACCGTCTCGTTGAATTTTCTCCTCTTAGCTTGAGATTACTTACGAGAGCCAGCAGTCGATCGTGACATTCGATAAGGGTAATTTATTATTTAAGTAGAACAAAAACAGCGCGAGAAGAGAGAGAGAGTGGGAGCGAATCGTACAGCCATTCCAGATTCCCGTAGCGATTTCGTTTTTTCGATTTCCATTTTCTCATAATCGCCTGCTGACACGCTCGAATGAAGTCATACACGTCTTATCCGTCGTGTATCGCGCGATCGATCGGTGCCACGGTTCTCACAGTCCGCCACGGGATCGCAGTCGATCGAATATTTCATTGGAATGGGAACCGTTCCGGCTTCCGCGTCGATGAAAGTGCATGCGTGCTCGAGAAAACTGCATCCTTCTTTTTGCGTGCTTCGGTAGTGATCACTTTTCTCTCAAAGCTACAAGAAGTTACGTAAACCGGTAATTTAAGCTTCTGATTCCAACAGTAACACATGTAAATGCATTCATAAAACTGCACTTTTACCAGATCGATACTCGTCTATATCCTTCGAAATCTAAAAATTTTCTAAACATCTAATAGAGTAGAATTCTTTAACAGTTATTAACCCTTTTGCACTCGAGAGGTGACTTTTAGTCGACTAATGATATCAACTTCCAAACTGTTCAAATTCGAAATCTTTACTGAGATTTGCCTACATTAAACGTCATTTAGTTTAGTTAAGCGATATACTAAAATTTACATACATGAGTGTTTAATCTCCGAGTATAACTAATAAATAAACTGAGTAAAGTTTGAAAATTTGCAAAACTATCATTTGATGACCAACGGTCATCTGTCGAGCGCAAAGGGTTAACACCTAAAAACTCATTCACAGTGTTCCTATGTACCTATCACCGACGAACCCCTATGTTAAACGTTATTTAGTTTCGTTAAGCAATATACTAAACTTTACGTACATGACTATTTAACCTCTGAGTCTGATTAATAACCGAACTAACTAAAGTCTGAAAATTCGCGAAACTATCATTTGATGACTAACGGTCACCTCTCGAGCGCAAAGGGTAAATTTCGTCGACTTTCGTAATTAGTTTAAATCCTCGCTCTCCCAACCCGATCATTCTAGATTCCAGGAAGAGCAGAACCATTAATTTTTCCAAACCGTTTCTCTCGATTCTGTACTTCTTGCACGCCTGGTAAGATCATTCAGATTCGTTTGTACGAAACAACGCGAGACACATCGGTTTCGTGCCCGTTTACGTTGAAAAGAAATTCCTCCACGCCGGATAATAAACTCCCCGTTTTGTGGCCGGCTGGGAAAATTCACCGGACAATAATTCCCGCTTTCAGGAGCAGAGCAGCCTCCCCCTCCTCGCCCTTTCTCTTTCCCTCGCTCTCATGCCAGCGTCAATTAAACCGTCCCGGGAGAAAACCGGGGGACCTGATTTCGCCCACCCACGCGTAAGGACGCGTAGAAAGTTCCCCAGTTTCGTGTCCCCACCCCTTCGAAATCTGGGGGGAAACGAAAGCAGGAGGATGAGGAGGAGGGAAAATATATCGTTGGCGTTTCGTGGCCGGACGCAAATCAGCCCTCCGCTGTCGCAACGTCCGCCGTTGAATTCATATTTTTTAATTAGCCGGACTTATGGCCGGCATCTCGTCCCATATAGGGGGGCGGTTGCCAAAAACCGTGCCGCTCGGGATACTTTATGTTACGTTTCTCATTTGGTGGCAATTTGTGCGCGAGTTGATATTGTAAATTAAACGTTGACGTTTAAGGCGCTCGCCTGTTGCACAGGCTCAACTTTTCTCCGAGGAATTAATTTGTTGCACGGTGGTAACCGGTTGCTTAAGTGGCGTTTATTGATTTTTGAGCACGCACGTCGTTCGATGGAAGGAAGTTTCTATTCGGAAGAGAAATTATTTACCCTGTACGTGTTATATTAATAATTAATCGAGGAAACCAGTTAGGATCAAATATTTGTATGTATACAGGGCATATACAAGACCAAATGGTTAAAGAAAATAAATTAATTAATTAATGAGAAATAACAGTATAAATAAAATTTGTGTTCTATGCCAATCAATAAATAGTATTCCATCATAATGAGAATAAAAATTATGTATAATTATGTATAAATAATTATAAAAAAAAAATTTTGTCCGTTACTATATATACAGAATAAGTAATGTGCTAGTATTGATTATTAACGTTCAATAACATTCATAAATTTTGACTGTTCCTATATTTTGCGATTTAAGATAACTTGGTATTGGTACCATTCTACCAAACATTTGACTGTAATTTAATCCCATATACTTCTCATATTTACATATTAAAATTTTAGCACCGCCCAATGAGTTTCAAAATTAAAAATTCCAATTTCCACGAAACTAATGCAAACCTTTGAGCAGTAGCGTAGGTAAAGAAATTAGCAAGATACTGTTTGGAAGACCAACGTGATATAGATCCCTTATAGGGTACCGTATCATCCGATTCACCCGCGGCCAGTCATGGCTAAATATCCCCGTTCCCTTTTTCCTGGCTGCATCGCGCGGGACCCGTTTTCTGTCCGTTCGTTCGCGTTCCATCCACGGCGAGGCTGAATCTGAAATTCCAGCGAGCCACCGTCGATAAATCAACGACAAATAGAAACGTCGTGCCTCGCGTTCGTTCGCTCGAGCTTCTTGCGAGCCCTCGATTATCCGGCCGATGAAATTTATCTGCGATCGCGACCTCGAACCGATCGTCCGGCATCGGTTGCGCAACCATTCAGCACCGTTTCTTCTTTGCGAACCTCTTTTCACGTTCGGAACACATTTCTTTCTTTCCGAACGTTTCACGATTCAATTTTCGAATTCAGAGCGGTGATTCGCGGTGATCGTTTACTTTCGGATTCGTCGAGATGGAGATTTAATTCCTGGATCTCCTTGACGGATCGCTTAAATTAATTATGTCTACGATCCTTTTCCTTGAACAGGCTCTTCCTTAAACGCCTGTATTAATTAATAAACATAACTATCCGCCGTGGCCTGTCACAGGCTATTAACTCTGTTTTATCGCAGCCCATTAAATTTATAATTACGAGTTACCGTGATCATTGCTGATGCATTACGTACTCGATCGGCGGGATATACATGGTTATCTATAAAATCTATTTCGATACATCAAATTCTGCCGGCTATTACCTGTTTATTAGCGAAACACATTTTTACAGTGCAATAGAAGCACTCTAAAACGTTTCAATATGTTCATCTGTATTTGAATACGAAATCTACAGAATCTTTAAGTAAGCGCACTTTGAAAATTCCCAGACCTACCAAATTGTACGAAACGAGACTCTCAATTGAAAAATTTTCTTTTCACTCCCACACTATCTGCGCAAGCGGTTCGACGCATACTAAATTAGTCCATTATTCTTGGCTCTCCATCCAATTAACTAAATTAACTAAACTTTCATCAATAGCAATCAGTATGTTAAAACAGCAACTGTGAATAGCTATCGATAAGTTAGGAATTTAATACATTAAATATAAGTATGACATATCGATGACACCTAAGGGACAATTAGCATAATAACTTCTATCGTACTAGATTTACTCTAACGTACAAGTAGAAAGAAAAGCACCGTTGCTTAATTGATACGTGCTTACAGTATATATATTGTAACAATTAAATTATCTAAAGTAAAATCACTGTTTGTGATTCATTCGATACAAAGGACCCAACACAATATTCGATGC
Source organism: Tetrapedia diversipes (assembly GCA_033822845.1). Taxonomy (NCBI): domain Eukaryota; kingdom Metazoa; phylum Arthropoda; class Insecta; order Hymenoptera; family Apidae; genus Tetrapedia; species Tetrapedia diversipes. The sequence goes on along the minus strand of JAOPTO010000605.1, from coordinate 416,061 downwards.
CCTCTCTATTTATCAACATTCATCTATCAAAATCCCCTCGTGACCGATACGCAGTGGCACGCGATATTTTCCATGTCGGAGTTCAATGATCCTTGGCACGAGGATACTCGTCCTGTTTCTTAATATCCGCGCGGAGATTCCCATATATTTTCGTTTGCGGAATGTCAATGCGACCCGTGGCTCGTTTATTACACCTTTAAACCGGGCGAGCGACGTGGCCCGGGTTCGTTAATTCGGTCTCCGCGAACGGAAGATTCGGCGATTATGCGCGAATATACGATTGTATCGGGACACTTGCCCGGTCGAATGGGATTCTAACTTGTAACTGCGGTTTTATGATGTCCTCGGCGAGATCGCCGCCGTTGTTTGCTTGGCCAGCGGGACATTGGTAGCGGGGAAACAAAACGGGCTGCCGGAGGCCGACGATCCATTTTCAACTAATTGATATCCCCTGATATCTCAGCAAATTTTGCTCTCAATGCTCGAGGATCGTCCTAAGGCATCGTCCTTTTTTACGGGTTGAGAACCGTAGAACGCTTTATGGCCAATTCAATTCGGTAAATCGTATATTCTTGACAGTTAACGAATTCAGCGATTTTCTAAATTTTTTCGAATCTTACACCAGCTTTAAGCACAATGTCCTTACAGTTATGTCTAATAATATCTAATTGTACTATACGATTTCTAACAAACCTAATCTGCATTTTTATGTATCAATGGGTTCCATACCCGTTAATAAAGTTATTATTATTATTAATTAAAACGAACAAGACGATACTTTTGATCGGTTCGTTTTGGAATACTTATCAGGTGTAAAGGGGCGATCGGAATATGCTGGAACGAGTTCTAAATATTATTGCGTGAGAGGTATTGTGGTCGTTTAATTGAAATTGAGTTTCGATTGGCCATTGAGTGTAGAGGATCACAGAGTAGTTAAATTAAAGTTGTAAAATCATTCTCTTCTGTAATTTATTGACAACTGAAGTTATGGAATCTTTTGCTAAAACCGATCGAACATAATTAACTGCTTTGTTCTGTTACTGAGCATCAGTTTGATTTTTCATGTATAGTCATTGGAGTCACGAAATCATAAAGAGTAGTAAATGTTTCGTTAGAACTAGTAATTAAGAAGCATGGGATGAAGCAGATGATAATTCACAGCCTCCATTAGCGGACAACGGTACAAACAAGAAGAATACGAGCGTCCATTCGCGTCAGATATCGCATGAACGAATGCCCCCATAACAATTATAACAGACCGTCATTTAATCTCTCGTTTCAGCGAGCCAGATACGTCTGTGTCTCGTTAACGACGCTCTACTCCCATAATCTCGGTCCTAATTCCCGTTTCTGGTGCTGATAAGCAGTACCCTTAGGGAACGCTTGTCGCGTCGTGCAATGCTGTAAAAATTAAGAGGTTGAAACGAAAGAACCTCGCCTTCTTCGTTATAACGACAGAATTATGAGTACGCTGAGGAAACGATGTACTCAACGTCAAACGTTTAAATTTCATATACGAGAAGAAATTTAACACTGCAGCAGTGGCAAATTAAAAGCGATGATAAATATTTTGCATGCGACTCTACCGGTTAAATGAGCACAAGAAAGTTCTGAATAATTAACCCTTTCTATAACACAAATATAAATATTCTTCCTAAAGTTACACAGTTCTGTGTTACACAATTTTTGAAATAATTGAAAACTTCAGGAAATAACAATTGTCAGTTTAGGTGTATCTATCCTAAATTCTTCCTTCCACAACTAGTGAATATTAGAAGGGAAATTAAGCACAAGAAAGTTTTAAATAATTAACCCTTTCTACAATACAAACATAAATATTCTTCCTAAATCTGTGTTACGCAATTTTTGAAATAATTGAAAACTTCAGGAAATAACAATTGTCAGTTTAGGTGTATCTATCCTAAATTCTTCCTTCCACAACTCGTGAATATTAGAAGGGAAATTAAGCCCAAGGAAGTTTTAAATAATTAACCCTTTCTACAATACAAACATAAATATTCTTCCTACATTTGTGTTACACAATTTTTGGAATAATTGAAAACATCAGAAAATAACAATTATCAGTACAAGTATATCTATTATAAATTCTTCCTTTTGCAACTCCTAAAAATTACAACTTCCGAGAAAAGTTTCGAGCGACAGTGTGCACGTCTGCCAACATCATGACTCAAGTGGATCGGCAAAAATCTCGCGGCCGACCTTTAACGACGTTCGAACTCAGGGTGGCGTTAAGTGTGCGCTCGCGATAAGGTGGCCGTCTTTCTCGTTTACGAGGTCCATTAAAAGAACAGAAGAAAAAAAAAGAGCGAAGAAAAGAAAAGCTGAACCCCGTTGTTCGACTCGACAGCGAACAGTGGGGTGCAAGCGGCGTCGGTACGCCTGAACGTGGCGACGCGAGGCTGAAAGGACTATCCCCGCGATTGAGACGAGACTCGCTCCTCGACCTACTAAGGGGTTTGTTTACGAGGCCATATAGCGGCTGATATTTACAATGATGTCGGTGGCGGCCGTTTAAAATCATTGCACTCGGAGCACGGACTCCCCACCGGCTTTACGCCCGACACGCATTTCTCTGCTCCTCCTTTTTCCCCCCTTTTTGCACCTTACGGACGTAAATATCGTTCCGCGGATCGAGATTTAATTCTCGTGCCGGGGCAACACCGATTCACCTGGGACGCGACGTTTCTTCTTCCTTTTTAATTTCTCGACCCCCAAATTCCGAGACCGTGACCGAAGAAAACGATGGTCGGTGGTATTTAAGAGAACGACTCGCAGGAGTTTTGTAGCAGGCTGAAAATGGTTGTTGGTATGGTTGTTTAATTGCCGTGGGGATTCATGGGGTTGTTATGCGGTCGCGGGGTGGGTCTGGAGTTTCTGGCGATTTCGAGGAGGGGGAATTTCGAGGTGAAGGAGTTTGAGGTTATTTTTGGTGGTGATCGGTGGAAAGGAATGCGGTGTTCTGATTCAATTCTGCGGCGAATGATTGAATTCGGGTTTAACGTTAGTAATATGAAAAATTTGACGGTGCTTTATAGTTTACGTATCAGATAGATGTACTGCTTTTTGAAAACTATTTCTGAACTAATTACTTGTAATATATATGTAGTAGGATTTATTATGAAAAGGTATGAAGAATAAAATCGGTTATTATAGAGAAGCGCGTACACCTCGTCAGCCACCATATTTCAACTACTATTCGTCAAATATTATTCGTCAATTATCCTCCTTCCTCGGAAAAATCTCACTTCCTACATATATTAGGGAGACCCTTTTGCTTCGAGCGCTGCGGCATCCGAATGTATGTTATATTTTAATAATTTTGTAAGTCTTTTCCTATTAAAAACGTAAATATACTTGTTACATTAGAGCAATGATTGTTTTATTCAGCTCAATTGTTATTTAAGACTTAGGAAAACGTATATACAGAAATTATGCGCACTGTACATTTTCCTGCCGCGAGTTTCTGTTCAGCGACGATACTTCGGCGGACTGGACCGTCGTAGCGAAAGGGTTGAATGGGTGACAATCTAAAGAGATGTCAATGTTTTATTTATTAAGTTTGCATTGGTGTAAAACGAGTAAAGTGAAACCTTGGAGCCAATTAAACGTTCCAAGACGCAAGTTCTCCCGGCGGAAGCAACAAGTGCGACAAACGAGCGCTGCTTATGATTCGAAGCAGACGTATACCGACCGGACAACCCCGTGGAACGAATTGTCTGGAAATGGGCACGCAGAAGATCGGTGCCCTTGATCGGTACGCACGCTTTGATCCCGCTTCGCTAACCTTCGTTGCACTGTGATGCGCGTGGCCGGCAAAAAATCGGCAAGAAACTTCCGCCTGCACCTAATGGCGGCACTCGATGCTTACTCGGAATCAAACGTCGTCGCCTTTATCGATCCTTCGTCTCGATCCTGTTTCAGCTTACGGTCACCTGTTTTGCTGCAACGGCACTGTTTTACAATCGTTTCGCGATTTGTAACGCAAACGTAAAACGTGTAGGCGTTGAAGAACATTTATGGAAATTATACAAGAAATTCTGTGAAACTTGGAATTTTTAAACATTTGCAGAAAGCAAAATGCAATTCGACGTGTCGTATACTACTCGAGCGCGTAAATAACACTCTAAGTGCACGTCCAATTGATTTTGAAAGGGCCGAGCGATGATAACACACAAATTAAAAAACGTTTAAAGCGTGCACATCATTTATCGTCCATAATATTCCGCAACAATGGTTAAATCTTAGTTCTCAAAACGAAATTACCTGTTTGTCCACCAACAAAAAGAAACGGAATCCCGCAAACGACGATCGCCATCAGTGTTCATCAACCATCTACCCACATCTCTTCCTCGAGTACATGGTCCAAAGGTTCAAAACGTAATTTCATGCAGAGGAATCAGGTTCAAGGAAGCGAGAGACCGAACAACAGGAAGCCCAGGCATAGTGATGCACGTAGGTATACACTGAGTACCTGTGGCTGCAGCTCGTACCGCAAGAGGGCAAGAACGAGAGGGTGTGCACGCGAATCGAGCACGTGGGAGGAAGAGAGAGAGCTTGTGCACATGCACTGAACGGGTGGAGTGGGTAAGAATGTACCTCGAACTGGCGACATAACGGGTAGCAATGTAACCAGATCACGACGAGCGAGTTCTCCGCTGGCTGAACAAGGGAGACAAGGGGGTTATAAAGAGGGTTATAGAGTCGCACGGGGGGAGGCGGGTCGCATCCGAGACACGGCGCCCGTATTACGATTATTAACAATTACAATTGATTTGCGGTTGTTCCACGGGCGCAGTGCTATTCAAATTTATTCAAATCGGCAGCTGCATAGCGAGCAGCACCCTGCCTTCGAGTGCTCTTAGGCGGTTCCGTTTGAACGGCCAAACGGTGTGTGGGGTTAGGTGCCATTAGAAGGTAGAAGCTTTTGGTGATCGAAGATGCAACGATTTACATCGATTATTCGACTGAAATTAAAATTCCTCCTCGCGACGTAGCCGTTTTGCAATTTACAGTTAAATTCAACCGATCGTGGTGTTGTTTCGCACCTCTTTCGAACAACTCGAAGTTGAACTTTATCGCAACGATAAATTTCCCCCGACTTTATTTACCAAGCGTAATTGGTTAACGCACAATCGCGCATAATTCTTCCTATCCAATTAACAAAGACGAAAAACTGCCGATCTCAGCTACACGCACAACCCCTGAGAACGTCACCCCGCCGCAAAAAGTTCGATCGACTATCTCGCGATTAACTCCAATCAACATTTTCCCTCGCTAGGCTTACGGTTCCCGCCATAAACAAGCCTCCCAATTACAAAATCGTATATTTGCCGGCGCGTGTGGGTGGCGATCGGCGAGCAGGAAGTCGAAGTTGCGGCGCTGCAGACGCGTCGAGGGATCTACCTGCCGGGGCGACGAGAAAATCCTCTCGAAGGTGTCGCCGGCACCGTTTCGCTCGTGGCTTTATATTTAATTTGCATACGCATTTTTCATCGAGCCACCACTCGCCACGAACACCGACCTCCCCTATATGGACCACCGCGCTCGCTACCGTTCGAAAGGCGGGCTCTGCCGGCATCCCGATCCTGTTGCCTCGTTGGGGATACATCGAAATATACTTTATGCCCCCGCGATGCGATCTGGGAGGACCGATCCCGGGAGGTGTAATGATCCAGCGTGCCACGAGCCGGAAACCGCGGCCGTTGCTTTCTCCTTCGCTGCCGGGTAAGGACACTGACTTTTCATCGTTCGAGTCTTCTTCGATGGGCTCGTTGATAAGCAACCGGGATTGCTCCCTGGGATCTCTGATGCTGTTTTCGGATCGGCGTACGTGAGCCGGGTCGAATTTGGGCCGCGCTGATTCGGCCAGTTCCTTGATAAGTCGGGGGAGATAAATTATGCTCGTTGCTTTTGCTGATGATGCGTGCAGAAACGGTCTTACAATTCTAGTAAATGCAATCCTGTTTCGGTGTATTTGAATTATGGAGAATTGTTGGTTTTTGCCGACTTTTCATGGTGGCAATCAACGTTAAAATTAGGTAACGGCATGATATGTTTTCTCACGTTTTCGTGATCACTTCGTTTAAACGTCAGGATGATTTTGTATTTCGGTGATACGTGAGAGATAAACATCTGATATTTTTCACTCGATCACATCCAGAAACGAATAAACCTACAAAGGCGTGTTATTTCTTTTCACGGTCTTTACGATTCCGTTGAACATCAACCGCATTTTTCCATTGGACACTCCCGATAGATCGTAAAGATAAGAATACAAACAGGTGGAGCTTTTACGACCTTAGATCGTCCCGATTTCAGCCTTCATTTCGTTCGTGAGGTGACGTTACACGAGAGGCACTGCTGCAAAAATAGCTTTGATCTCTATCGTTAATCAAGTAAAAAGAAACTAGATACAGAGAGACGGTCATCGGTTTAATTACAGAAGATATCTGTCTGCATAAAGTTACGTTAACGTTTCGGAAATTATTAAGCTGCGGATAAGAAAAGATAAGAACTTTCAACGCCTGCAGGATTGTTAGCTGTTGCAGAATAGTAGTTCTGAAGTAAACTCTTCGAAAGGGAAGTGTGATGAATAGGGTTTTCTAAAAGGCGAACGTGGCTACCACTGAACACAAACGCTCATAATTCATCGTTACCATTTAAAGCGCTATATAATAATACGCTGACGTATAACTATTTCTTAAGATCTGTGCGGCGCCGTAACGAACACGCGGGAACGGGGGCAAAACGAAACTCGGTGGAAAGCGGTGGATGTTTAAGGAACGAAGATCTTATAAAGTACGAGCACGTATGCATAATAATTACCAGGGAAAGTTATTCAGCGAGATGATCGTTTTGGGAAGATCTCCGAGCTTCTGTCGTAAATTTCTGCTTCCTTTCCTCACGTTCCTTCCTTCCTTCAAACAGTAACGGTGGTTTAAATTTTTCAATCTCCCCAAAAGATTGTTAGGAACACACACCATCATTTAAAAGTATAAAATTAACCGACTAACTCTACAATCCTATCTGTTCTTGAAAACGAACTCAATGCGCCTAACGTTTCAGTGCTTCCCCCATTCTAAACACCTTGAAGAAACACCTCTCAATTATCGTTTAATCGCAAAAGTTTGCGCCCCATTTGACTAAAAATAACTACAACACATTTTTATAACAAATAGCATTTATTAATCAAAAATGTACTCCTTTTTATGATTATGTTGAATTACAAAGTGTTCAGATAACTGTCGGTTAATAATATGATTATAAAATAAATAATTGAACAACCAATTGTGCATGCTTTGCCATCTATCAAAATCGGGCACGAACGTTTACAATCACCCAATACATTCTCGCGAGCACAGAGTATACCCTTGTCCCATTATGGGACTTGGTATACCCAAACCCAATTACCCAGTATGGATGTGTGAGAATCCGTTACCCCATAACCGTGAATTCGCGACCGAAGTTCAGCTCGCTTCCGCGAATCGGATTGCTCGAACCGCCCTATCAAACGGCCATCTACGCTTCGCGTGTACTTCACCTTCCGCTCTGCGGGGTGCAAGGCAACGCTCGACAGTACGGCTCGTGTATCTGGCACCGCGTCCACTTCGATGACTCATTAATGAAGCTCGTGCATCGCGTATTGCGGCATGCACCGACCGCCGGTGCAACTCGCACGCTCACGAACACCTACACGCGCCACGGCCGGGTCGTTCGTAAGACGGACACGTTCGCAGGCCGGTTCTGCACCTTTTGTGTGTACTCGCGCGGCGGTGATTGGACAGCGGATACGAGGCGACCGCGGGTAGATCGCCGCGTTTGCCGCCGCTCATTGCTTTCCGATCCCGCGGCTACCGGCGGTAAGTAGATCATGTTCAAACGTTTCCAAGCGTCGCGATTGTTAACCTTTTGAATGCTACGGACGCACATATGCGTCTGGCGAATTCTACTACAGTATTGCCTCTCTGTGTGGCGATTTGTTACTACTCTCTAATTGGCAGTCGCTATCACCTCTCTTTGGAATATTTAGCATTCGTATGCGTTTGTTTTTTCGATCTTCCACTTACTGCAATCTAATTACTAGTGTATGAGTGACAATAACGCAAAACGTTTTGACCTAGAATATTCAGCGCTCAAAGGGTTAATAAACTTATGGAATCATAAAAAGTATGTCTAAATCGGTGAATACTCGGTATACTAATCGGTGAATGAAATATTAATAACTACAAATGTATGCATACAGCGCGAGTAAAATATGCTTAAAAATATTATGGGAAATTTCTACTTTCATTTATTTAGTCGAGTGAGATGATAGGGTTCAAGTGTGAATAAAATAAAGCGAAGTGGTTAGAATATTAGTATATGTATTTAAAATAGTTTAATAATAACAGCTTATGAACATGTTAAATGAAAAAAAAAAGTTGGTACCATCATTCCTCAGACATTTAGCTACTACGAGAAACAAAAATTGTACGATTTAGATGAAATTTCGAAATCGACTTTTGTCCGGCTTTTCGGAGCAAATACCTCACTGTGCGTCGCGTGGATCGGGGATCGGTGTATACCTGCGACCGGTAATCGGTGCTATCGCGATCGTGTCGCCGATACTCGCCTTTGATGGGCTGTTGAGCGCGAGTGATCCAGATTCGATCGCCAGCGGCCGAGCTCGCTTGTGCAGGCATTGAAGTCTCCGGCGGGCGCTCGAGAAACCGCGGCAGCTACGTGCATTTGATTTCAGGACTTTTTGGCTTGCAATAGATTACATCGAATAGATTTCTTACATTTGCATTGCATAATGTTTGCAGAGTATTTCAGTTGTGGATTTTAATGCACATTGTAGGAATTCTGTTTTATAGTGTTAAATTAGTTGAGAGATCTGTACGGTGAATTTGGACAATTTTAAATTGATAACTTCGTTCTTTACTCTGTTGCTCTCGTTTACAATACGGTTCTTTATGTAAAGTGATTAGTATTTATATATTTACACCGTACGTGTGTGTATGTGTATGCGTGCATGTATGTGTATCATGTGCGTGACATGTCTTGTGTCTTCTGTTAACAGATGGCGGTATTGTTATATTTCTTACATGTAGAATTATAGGATTATAGGAATAATCTTTATTCTATAATAGAAAAATAGATCTAGGATTATTCTTTTTGCTCTCTCGTCAAAGTTTGCGAAATATTTTGATGGGAAGTATGCTGATTTTAATGTAGGTTATAAGAACGCTCGGAACGTTTTCAATTTCTCTGAGGAGTTTTGTAAAAATACATTGGACTTCAATGTGTTAAACTGTTTCAAGTGTATTTGTAATAATCCTTTTTTGCATTGCTACTCGTTCTTGCACTAATGAAACAGCATCGAGATGAATGTCATCTCCATATATTGTAAGAGACTGGTGGCACTCCTGTGTAACAGAAGGTGAAAAGAAGAAATGGAATCGAATTCCATTGCAGATGGTTGCTCGCGTATCTCGGACACATTCGATTGGTTCGACAACGAATTCTTTATGCAAATCCGTATCGACGACACCGGGCGATTATGCAAATTTTTTACTACAACATTGTCAGCCGCGATTTCGTATCATTCGTTTGTTCACGCGTTCTTTTGTTCACCTTCTTTAGTCGGTTGATTCTGATGCCTGCTGTGTGCGCCAGCAGAATGAATTATTCTTCATTGAGGATCGATGGTACTTTAAACTTTATAGAATTTTTATCTTATTGATTTTGCTGTTAACCTCAAGGAGAAAGAGGACGTTACACAAAATCAGTTTAGAAAAAATGAACGAAAATTCTGCAATAATTTATAGTCGGTGAATTTCGAATGCCTGCGGTCTGGTAATTTGCATGTAAATGTCTCGCCAGTTTTAACTATTTTACATTTTATTCAGGACATAATTAATTTGCAAATTCGACTAAAAAAGATCGGTATAAATAAGTGCTGTGAATTTAAAAGGATCATAATACGTTTCCTCGGGTTTGACAACATTAAGAATATATTAACATTAAAAGATTCCCCGGGACACGGTTCTAGAAACAGTATAAGAACGCCAAAGTCTATAAAATATTTCTTCCACCGTAGAAGCGAGTCTTTTCTCCTGCCTTCTAGGCAGAACATAGAATTTTAAGGAGCCCCTATCTAGCTAATCACGCGATTAATCTCGTAATCGGAGGAAAACATTAGCACAGGCAGGACTCCGCGTAATAAATTCTTAATAGCGATATAATGTTTCGTTCGGGGCTATAAAACACATCGTTCGATATAGAAACGTTTACTGTTTTCTCCGTCCTTATAAGAAGCAGAATTTTAAACGTTTCTACCGCATAAATCTCGCGATAACTTTCACGATCGCAAAATAATCGCAATCACAAATGTCTCATGCATAAACATCACCGTTCCCCGACTATATTACACAATCAATTAAATAATGATGCAGCATTCGTAACAAGAGTATCTATCCACCTGCGAACCTAACGTTACGATCCAAAATATTAGGGGGACCAGAAAGTAATGTCATTCATGTTTTTGTCATTCCATCTCTAGATATTTTACCTAAAACCCAATTGATTTTTATCGATTCGGCATTGAAAATTTGTACACTAGATAGCAAAGGGTTGTTGATAATATAGGAAATTCTACTTTATTTTTATTTAGTAGAGTGAGATGATAGGGCTTAGGTGTGAACGAAATAAAGCGAAGTGCTTAGAATATTAATAAATGTATATTTAAAATAGTTTAATAATAACAACTTAAACGAATTTACAAGTTAACAACTACGACGTTCTTCCTTCAAAATCACACTTTTTCTGCCTTCACAGTCAAACCCTATATTTTCCATTAGACATATATTTTTCCAAACACTCAATTCCTTTCTTTCTAATTGTCAACCTTTCTTACTCGATGCATTCCGTCACCCAAAATTCCTCAGTCGCTGTTTTCTCAACTGCTCATCTTTCGCGCCTTAAAAACACTTCAAAGTCCAAACAATCTACGTTCACACGTGTATCGTTCAATCCAGTCGTCTTCACATTTTCCTAAACTCTTGCATCCACTCGATCGCATTCCTACAATAATGAGGGTCATTGATTAAACATAAAAACTCGTTGAAAATTTATGCGTTTGAATTTAACGTAAGAAAACGACATTACTTTCCGGTCCCCGAAAGTACCGTTGAACGGGCCCAATTTTTCCCCCTACAAATCCATCGGCAACACCTTGCCCCGTCACCCAGGACAGATCGACCGTCCGTTCGAAACCGTTCGTCACCGGCGGCGACGACAGCGCCGCGGATCGCGATGCCCTTATCCGAGAAAAAATACTTTCGCCGGGCCGATCGCAGCGATCGCCGCGGGGCCCCGCTGCGGCTCGTCGCCCGGCGGTTTCGGGGCCGCGACAAATTGGAAATTACCCTTCCGCGCGCGCGGTCGCCACGATTGAGATTAATTGATTCTTTTCGATCGGGCCGGCTCGCCATTTTCGGCCGGGCCGCGGCGATCGAGATCGTGAGAACCGTGACGGGGATCGATAGAACGCCTCGGGACGAAGAAGCCTCGACGCGTGGAGAGGAAAGCGAGGGGCCCAGCTTGCGTCACACGAAAGCGGTGTCGAGCGGATACGCTACCCGTGTCGATGATCACGATAATCACGATAAGATGGGAGCAGAAACAGGCGCTGGGGGAGGGGGAGGAGGAGGAGGTGGTGGAGGAAGAAAGGGGGCCAGTTGGCCGTCGTTCGCGACGCTCTCTCGGTCGCCTGTAATTGCTGCTCGCCGAAATTGGGCCCGGTCCACTTGCAGGCTTGCTCGTTCGCTCGCTCGCTCGCCTCGTCCCGTCTCGTCTACGATCATCGGGTGTCGACCATAAAGGTTCGTCGCGAGATCGTTTTCCAACGCGTCCGGGTAATTAAGAGATCGTTTAAGCGATCGCTGTTGGTGCTGTTAGGTAAATTGGGGGCCGTTTCTATATAGCGCTGCTTCGTGGAATCTTCCTGTTGCCTCTTCCTTTTTCGTGACGGTTGGTTTTTTGGTAGCTTGAGGAGAAAGTGGAGGGACATTTTAGGCGATTCGATTGGGAGATACGTGGCTACCGGTTGTTAGGTGTTTGTAGAAGACGGCCTTGGTCTAATTCCGTGGTCGCTAATCGATTTGTTAGGTAAAACCGGGCATACTTTAAAAAGGAAACATGTTTTTGTTGATGGAAATATGGACGAGGCAGAAGTACGAGACAACCTTCATCTGTCATAAATATATAAAAATTTGTCGTTTAACTTCTATTAGAAACCCTGTTTCTCCTGAACAGCTATCGTGTTAAAAACAAAGTATTAAAGAGGGAAACATTACTCGCTAAGTTCTAAACGCTCTCGTTTATTGTAAAACGACGCAACCTTTATTAATAGTTAAACCTTTGAGGTCGTTTCGTCTCGAAGCAGTATATTAAGCTGTGCAACGCGAAGTACCATTTCGCAGGACCTCTGAGGCTAGCTGCAGCATCGAAGACCATCTAACCGTCACAGAAATATGACATGGTAGGCCGTTAGTTGGTCGTGGCTTGAACAGTTAGGCACCGTTCGTAACTCCTGCCTCGGATTATTAAATTAACATCGGCGAATCAATCTCGGGCCAACCGGCAATCGAAAGATCAATCAAAATCTAATGAGTACCCTCGCGAGAACCATCGCGCTCTCGCGGTTCATCTTCTTCCGAAACGAACGAATTACAGATTACAATAATTTGCTCGTTACTTCCACGAATCACGGAATTCAAAGTTGACAGTTCCTCGTCAAAAAAACGGCGCGCATACCCACAATAAGCGGTCATCACCTTGCGCAACGCGATATTTTATCCGCGTCCAGCATCGATTCGTGTTGCCCAACGAGTCGGCGAGGGGGGGAAATAAAGAGGGGTGAGGGGGGAAACAGAATGCAGAGAAAAACCATGCGCAACAGCGGTAAGCAGCGTACGGACGAGGTCAGGCCAACCTCGGGAAGAAGCTTAGCTCTGCTTCTCTCGCGCGAAAACCGGTAATTTCCCATTCACGCGACGCGGAATTTCAAACGAAGCGTCTCGTCGTCTTGTCCAGCGTGCAATTCCAAGCGCACGCGTAATTTCATCCCGTGCACGTTAGCGACCGCATATTTTTGGGTGGTCGCCGGAAATGCCTAGATCGTAACTTTGGCGAGTAAACGATTTATAACTAGGTATTTGGTGTGCCTGGTCAGAAAGTATATACGTTAGAAAGTATGAATGGAACCCCAATGCGCCACTTGACTACTAGTGTCCCGAAGACACGTAGCCATTGGGCGTCGAGGGATGTATTGTTTATAGTAGGCGTGGGAAAGCCTAGGCATAGCAAGCAACCTGACGTTGCGTTCCCTAAATGATAGGACTTTTGTCCTGAAGGATCTGGCCACGGACTGGGGAAGGCTATGTAGCTTTCTGGTTAGAGGACTATGGTTAACCCCACGGCACTTACCCTAGAATCTCGAACTAGGATAGGCTTCTCATTTTTAACCCTTTAACCACGGCAGACTTTGAGTCGCGCCAGTCGCACCATACGGTAGGAATTCAGTTACGAAGTAGACGCCGAGAACTTTGGGTGAAATTTTGTGTAGGGTTGCATTTTTGTGAAGACATATTTCAGTAATCAGAAAACTGAATCTCACTACATTAAAAACAACATTATTTATTCCTTTGTATTCCGAATCGAATTGCCATTGTAAACATTAGGGCGCCTGTGATAGTCTTCCGTGTCAACAAGCCAAACTTCGTCGAGCACCCTTAGACGCCCTCAGTCTCAGGTGACCGCAATGGGATATAGGCGCTCTCAGTGTCACAGACGCAAAATTTATAAGCGCCCACAGGCGCCCACAGTGGCCTAGGGGTTAACGACTCTAACATGCATATCCTTTATTCGGCCGCGATCCACGCTCGCCGATTAGAATTGCGCGGCCACCGTGTTTCGTCTCCGTCCTTGATAAACGAAAGCGCGCCTCGCGAACCAGCGCGAAGCGACTCGCGCCGCACGCTTCTCATCGCCTTCGTCGTTAACCGAACAATCTGGTTAATAGTTATCGCCAGCGTTATTGCCGTCGTCGCTCATTACCCGCCGCTCGTGTTCGCGCGTACACAGGCTACCGGCCTGGCAAAAAGGAACGTGGCAGCGAGCGAAGCAGGGCACTTCACCGGCGAGATGATTCACCGACTCGGTGAGGGACTTTTCTTCCCTCGTCCCGCTGTTATAATCATTTGACGAGCCGCGCGGCTCGGATGCGCGACGAACGCGATGGCGCTTGTGCCATTTGTTACCGGGCGACACAGATATTATTACGCTCTGCATTCTTCTCTCTGTAAATTGAAAATTGAAGACGGCTCTCGTTTTGCCGCGCTCCTCCGGAGGACTGACGGTGTAGGGATGGAACGGAACGCGGTGCAAGCGTGTTCAAGTCTCGCAGTTTTGTTGTGCAAATTAGTTCGGCGCCTTTGCATTTAACGCTTTGTAACTTTTGTTCAAATTAAAATATCTTTTTCGCTCTGTGATGATTTGAAAGCAGCAACATTATACTCTAAGGGACATTGAAATAATTAATGGCAACTCGGCATAATTTCATCTAGTAGCAGTAATCAATATGACGTTCGACAAGGAGCATTTGATACATTGCATTTCTTTTTGCTTTTGAACCGAAGAAAAATGCTTTTGAAGATAAACAGATAGTTTGTTCTGCTTTGGGTAATGATGCTATGTTGTATAAAACGTGTAAAAAGTGGTTTCAAAGGTTTCAAAACGTAGATTTTAATCTGTTAGACAAGCCACGTCCCAAAAACAGGCAAGAAACTTTTGAAAAATATTTGAAAGAATTAAAGAAGGGATTGCGCTACAATCAGGTGTTATCATCATCATATTTGGGTACGATCAAACTGAGTTAAAAAATTTGACAGTATTATGAATACTTTTACTAAAAGTTGAAGATCCAAAATATTTTTGAGCCAACGTATTCAGAAGAAATCGTTTCACGCGTTCACGAGTTAATGAGTCATAAATGTTTGATGATATCTCGTTGCGGTACACCTTCATTGTAAAAATATCTCTTCAACGACTAACTCCGTTTTCTGCGAAGGCGGCGAGTGTTCGGAAATGGTGAAATAAAAATTTCGAGAAAGTATTCCAGGTACTGAAAACTGGTTCGATAGCGGTCACAAGAAGCTGCATACGCAGAATCTCCACGTCAGGGGAATCCCTAGTAATCCTTGCAGATAAAATCGATCAAAGATTGCCGTAAAAGGCCGGCATTCTTATCCTCACCTGTGTGCACACCAAAACAACCGCACGAGGCAAAAAGGTTCACGTGTTTTCTCTCAAAGTGTACCCTACCCTACCCGCAGTATTAAAATATATCTACACTTTACCACATCAATATTTCCACTTCACTCTATACTGAACTAACATTAGATTTTTCCGTATTTTCTCTGCTACCAACTTTGTCATAACCAGTTTCAAAGAATTACGTATTCGCCTTTTTGAAAAAATATAACATTGAAAGCGTTAAAATAATGATACCTCGCGTCAGATTACTATTTCTACTCAAATTCCGTGCTTCCATGCCACAATCGAGTAACCCGGGATCCCCGCATTTTTCTTGCACCTGCTGCAACCCATAGAAGAGGCACGCCACCGGTGTCTCTTCCCACGCAACGTTACAGCGGTACACATTAATTGAAATGTCACTCCCGCCGCGACATTTTCACCTGGCATTCGCCTGGCTCGGTCGCCGTAGTGGCGGCCGCAGCCTCGGTGTCACTTCCTGGTGTACCTTATTAAACTGAAAATTAACATAGGCGGCCGATATGGTCTCGGGAGGCGAGTCCGGGCCGAGTAACCGAGTAGGAAGCGACGGGAGAAAACGAGAGGGACGGACGAAGAGGGAGACGGAGAGGAATCGTGCACCGCCAGGGGGAAATTTATCACCATAGAAGCAATTAATGGGATTTTTCTGAGGCCCATGAGCCGGCCCACGGCTCACGAGCTCGGTCTCCGCTCCGTGCTCATCGTGGTCACGTCTTCCAGCTCGCACGGGTCTAACTCTGTATGTGTATGTGTGCGCGCGCGGGCACGCTCTCGCGAACGCGGCTTATGTAACGTCAGAGGACCGATATTAAGGCCACGGCTGAGAACGCCCGTCGAAATCGTCCCGCGGTTCATTAGGGTGTCTGAATAATCGAGCGGCCGGTGTACCGACGCTCGTCACGCTGGACGAGCCGCTTGCGTAGCGAGATCTCGGGGATTTAACTCGTTTAATTGAGGCCTCCGGGTGCCACGAGGTGCGAGAGCCTCGCGCTGATGGATTTTAACCTTTTCCGCTTGCCGAGCGTGTACCGGTGCTCGCCGAGCCTCATTAGGGGTCTAAGTGATTCTCGAGCGCGGCGAAACGCGCTCGATGCTAATGTCCCTGTTTAGCGTCGGCGGGGATCTTTTTAGGCCGACGGAAATCGCGTGTGTACGTTGGACGAGGCGTTGACAAATTGGGTGTTGCGAGTCGGGATTAGTAATTCTACGGGGAACGATTGTATAAATGGGTATATTACGGAAAATTTAAGCGCCTCTTATTTCTTGCTACGTGTATACCTGGCAAGAGGAAGAAGTTTTATCATCATTAGTATTAGCGTTATTTAAAACGGCCTTAGGTCCGACATAAGCGTGTAATGTAAAATAGCGCTAATATCGTATAAAGTGCAGGAAGTGCAGCGTTAACCAGTTGACTTAGAAAGTTGGGTCAATTTATCATAGAATTTCTCAGTGTCTTGAACATAATAATTCATTCACCCGGGGAGCCGTTTCTTGGGGTATTGAGATCATGCCGTATTATCTACTTGCATGCGCAAAAGTTGAAACCAATTAGTTGGCCAACACCGATTTTCAATTCCGTGTTCAAAAGTGGTGCAACGATAAAAACGCGACCTATTTAATATTCCCGTGTCGAGCTCCTAGAGCTGCCCGAAAACTTCTCACCTTTAACAGCGGTTTAAGTCGGGCGGTAAAAGCTGTCGCTACAGCCACTTCCTCTCTCCTTCTCACCTTCCGCAGCCCTTTATCGACCTGCCAAGCAACACCTCGCTAGTTTCCCCTGCAAAAATGACGGGGCGTCGCGTGCTTTCGCTTCTGTCTGTTCGTGCGTACACGTAAGGGCGCGCAAATCCCCGCGCGATAGCGGTCTCGCCTTGCAGCGGCGTGCCGGCCGAGTTTGACGTTAATTGGCTGTAATTACGGGGCGAACCGCTTAATTAGGTGGGCCCGGGTCGACGGAGGCGCCAATTCCGAAATTTATCGATGCACGGGACGCTGGGCTGCCGGCATCGATCGGCTGGAGATCGGTCAGTCGAAAAAACGAAGCGCGTGAAGCGTGCATAAAACGGGAGAGAAAAAGCTGAAAAGAGCAAAGAAGAGGAAGAAGAAGAAGAAGAAGAAGAAGAAGCGGAGGATCTCGCGGCCAGCGGAGTGCCGCTATCGGATCTCGCGATCTTCCCGGGCTCGGTGTTACCGAGGTGCCAGGGCGCATGCGCGGCCCGCTGGGCGTTAATTAAGCGACGCCACCGCTAGAGCTCGCACTCTAGCCTGCGCCCGCGCACTCGCTCGACCGATCCGGCCGATTTTTACGGGCGAACCGCGCGCGCGATTTTTTCCAGTCGACCCCGGCCGCTATCTGCCGCTCGGAATCGGAAGCAACGCTCCTTCGCAGAGGAGGAAGAATTCGAGGCGCGCGAATGCCCAAGTGACCGTCCCGGTCCCTTGTACCCCAAGATAGCCGTATCGGGGCCGGCTAATCGCGCCACGGCGTGTCCACCCATCTCTGCACCCACTACCGGTTCACGCTCAAAGGTATCGGCCGAAGATCGGCCGCATCGACGCCGGCCCGAGCGCGATTTACCGGTATCTCGCGGGAAATTGCCGGCCTCGCGCGCACTCTCGACACCATCGCCCTCGAGTCGTGAGAAATCTGCTGGCGTTTTAGACACGCGAAACGCGCTCGTCCCTTGGCGAGGAGCTGGGTAACGTGAGTAGCTAGATTGCGGGGACGGAGCGCGAGGTTGTTTGATGATGCTTTGAGAAATCTTCGGCGGTGCAGCACGATGCGAGTAGCTGGGAATTTTGCAGTCTCATTTAGAGAGGAACTTTTGCTGGTCTCACCTTTTCCTAGAGTAATTATTAATCCTTTCTGATCCAAGTATCCTCTCGAACCTTTCCGAGGTTTTAAATGCTAGCGTTCTAAGTTAACGAAGCCTTCGTTGGAGAACTACAGTGTTATAGCAATTATTCGAACAACTTTTCCGTTCGATAGGTATGTGGTGTCTAACGTACCGAGTGCTGCGAGCTAAGTTTCTTTAATAAATTTGAATCCCGTCACTTCGAACACTCATTACCTCGTCCTGATTCTTTATCGACAGCCGCGAGGATAGCGAAACCTCCCGTGACATTCAAATGCGATGAGCATCTGATAGATTAGTTCGGAAGAATAGAGAGGAAACGATTGATCGTTATTGATCGCAATTGCGTCCCGTCGATTGGTTGACCTGGAAGCTAGGGACAGATGCCGGTTAAATGTCACCATGAGGTTTACTTGATCAAAGGATCGGTTCACACGACTCATCCTGTATTTCGTTTTCCATGACCGTCTCTAACTGGTCTACGAACCATTATCTACACGCGATCGTTGGCAAAGTGTCTGACGCCCGGCAGCGGGTGCGAGAGGCTTGTATACTTGACGAGGTAAACGGATTAAAGTATCGGAAATTTACATTAACGATACAGCTTATTATAAGCTGTCAAAGGTATTTCTCGTTGTCGAAGATTTGCATCCACGGATATTCTACGATTCAGAATAATTCTCTGCCCTTTAAATGTAATTTCATAATCGATCGACACCGGTACTTACTCGATTTGAATACGAGTGAATAGCTTAATTTAGCAATACAAATATGAGCGTGTGGGTAAACAGAAAAATATCAACGCCAGCGGCACTACCGATTTACCCCAAACAATCCACGGCTTTCCAATTCCTCCAAACATCACCTCACCGGTGAACGTTACGCTTTTCTAAGGTCATGCGATCGAACTTCGTCCCGGCGATCGGCTCGCAGCTGATCCACGGAAGAGGGACGAACTCGTGCACGTCTTGTAAAACGTCGGGACGTCATTCGTTTTGACGGTTAACAAGCCCGCGGCCGGCGTTGTTGCGCCGCCATGGAACACGAAACACGATCGGAGAGCCGCCGATCACGCCGATCGCGGGGCGAGTCACCACTCCTACGGGTGACTCACTCACCACTCACTCACTCGCCCGATCTTCCAACGACTCTCCGTATCTCTTCTGCTACGTCCAAGGTGAAGGAGGTGAAAATAGAGAAAAAGAATCGCCGGCTTCCCACGTCCCGAAACTCTCGCGTTGCGTCTCGTTTCGACCCCGCCCCGGGCGATATCTCGTCTGTCGCTTGGCCATAAATCGATTTCAATCGGACATCGGTAACGTCCGCGCCTCGGACCCAGGAAATATTTCATGGCCTCCGCCCCGTCCGTCCCGCCGATCCTTATCGGACGATTTTATTGTTTCGCAGATAATAAGTCGCTCGAGGACGTTCGGGGCCCAGGTTTTAACGCCCCGATGTCCGTCTCGTTAAGTCGAACGTTGAACATGTTGGTGCGTGATGGATTTCTCGCGTGATGTTCACGAGGTTCGCGTGATCGATATCGGGTTCATCTTGGAGGTTATGGTTTGATTGGTAATGCCGGGTTGGAACGATGCAGAGTGAGAATTCTGGACGATTGGCTTTTTTTCAGAACGTCGTTATTGGAATTTTTTTCATCATAAATCGGATCTTAGAATTTTAGCGAGGTTTTTGCGACTATCGATAGGTATCCCCGTAACAGGTTTATTTGATGTCCGCCGTGTTTTTGTTAATACACTTTCAATCAAAAAGCAATATTTGATGATTCAAATATTTAATACAATAGTTTCCTCTTTTGGGATGCATCGTTTGTTTCTCGAGAAGAAGTTTTGTTGTACAAGCTAGGTGACGTCTTCATTAACGAACGAGGTTAAAGCAAAAATACGTGCACACTACATCTTTGATAGCTTCTCGTTGTTCTAAGATCTGCAATCGTGTAACGAAACAATAGTCGACCTTTCCTCCGAGTTCGTTCGTACACACACAGGTATCTCTTGTGGTTTTCCACGGCGATTTCCTGCTGAAAAATTCACCTAACCGGGTGACTGGGCGGCGTATCTGATCGCCGCCCATAATTGCGTCCCGATGGTGGCGGACGATTGCGAGATTTTTCATCTCCCGCTCGATCGCGACGCAGATTAAGCGGCAACGAGAGAGCAACGGCCGCGTACCAATCGCTTTCCATATCGCTCGTTGTCGTAATTTATTAAAGGGATCGCGAGAAACGGTCAAGGACCAGGCTGGAGCGCGTTCGTTCGTTCTCTCAGGGCCGTGAAAGTTCCTTGACAGCCATTGGAAACGGCGCATCATGAGAAACTGGCCGTTAACGGCGTCCTTTCGGAATCGGGAATGCCCGAGATCGATTGTCGTTACCGATACACACAACCGTGCTCACCGCTGGCAATCGGCTGATCATTGCCAGCCGAGCGGCCGGCTATCACTTCATTCCGTGGAAGTTGCCAAGTATTTCGCCCGGTAATAGAGATCCAACGGATCGATACGATACGTGTACCAACTTTGTACTCGTATGTTCGATCGTGTCGTGATCGGACCCGATCGGTTTCGCGTGGCGCGAAACGAGGTTTGGATCTAGGTATCGTATTGAACTTTACTTTGCTCTGTGTCGCTAGCGCTCCTCCTTTTCGATTACGAAAGGGAATATAATTTGGCAGGCTTTGATATATAAAGCTGAATGCGTTCGATCTTATTCAAACGTTTGATCGGTATGGTATAACGAGTTCCGATTTTATATTTGTAGTTTGAATTCTTTAAACGAGCGGAAGTGCCGAATCATGGTAGCACTTGTATTGCGAGGAGTGGGACAAAGCGACGGGTGTATATATGTCTCGTGATTGCAAGGAGGTCACACACAGTGGTATAGAAACGTTTAAGCGAAGACGAGAGTCAATAATTAGTGAGTGAAACAATACGAGCGAAAGAGAATTATATAATTATAGTCTTAGTTTAAATTTATGCATATATATTTCTTCTATATTATATTGTATTTATATCGTTGCCATTAAAATTTACAACAATGTTAACAAGTACTGTTCTTCGTTTTGGTATATGACAACAACTAGGTCATTTGTTTAGATAGCTGTTATTCAAAACAGCTATTGAAATAAATCTCTAGGGTAGACGATGAAACAGTCTGAAACATTTGTGCGTAATGATCACGGATAAAGTTGCTTCCTCATTAAATTACTTCACCCTCTGAAACTACAAAACCGGGAGACTATTCGCTCAAACGCGCAGACGTAAATCCCGCCTAATGCGTCTACCAATTTCATCCTCGACGATCATCAAGCGATTCAGCGTGTTCGAAACATAGCCTCTCTCGGGGCGCCCTAAAACGGAGGCGAATTTATCACAATTATGTCATTTTATCGTAAACGTTCCAACGGCCAGATCTCGCAACGCTCGCTGCTCATGAATCGGAGGAGAGTTGAATCAGCGTTTGCTAGTTTTTCTCACGATCCCACGATAGACCTTGCTCGAAGGCAAGAGTAACGCTACGAGGAGACCGGGAGAAGCGAGGAATCCCGTAATCCGCGGCATCTTTGCCGGCGAAAGGCCGGGGGTGGTGTTATTCCTGGCTCAGGCCGAGCCGACGATTCAGAAAACGGGGCCCAGGTAGCCGAAACGGAGCGAGTTCTGCTCGTGTACCTTAAGTAACCTGCGAACCGATCGAAGCAACATTAATTGGCCGCTCAAGGCTCCTTCCTCGAACGACGCCACGACCAGCTCGGGATAAAACAGGTGCAAACGAGCAAAAAGGATGTACATGCAAGAGCGAAAAGAAAATCTCGGCTTGATCGGTGTGCGTACGAGTTACGTAAGTGTGACACGAAGGTTGGATCTTCGGGCTGTTGATGTTACAGTTCAGTTTTTAAAGACTTTAAGCGACTACCTGCTTCTTGCCCAATTTCTGGAAGCAATCCAGAGGTTCGTGTAATTCCACGTTTAAAGGGAGATTCGGTTAACGTTCCAGGAGATGATGCGCTTTTTTTCGAAATTACTATCCGCCGTCAAATTGCTTCCTCGATTACAAATTATCTAGAAAGCAACTTAATAGCATCTGTTAACCTGCAACAGTCAGCGATGGTAAACAAATATCGCGAAACGGACGAACGTTGCACCGTTTACCATTCGCCTAGCTGGCCGTCGGCCACGGTTTTTCATTGTATGAAAAGTACCCGGCCGACTTTCCCTCTCTCTTTCCCAACTTCGAGCTCCGCTCGCGAAACGATCGCTTGCTTCCGCGAGGTTTCGCAACCACGAGGACTTTCCTGGCCGTCGGCCGACGTGGAAGTTCCACGAAGCAGCGCAGCGACCAGCCAGCCAGCCAGCCTAGAAGACAAAAGGCGCGGTTGCGTCGCCGCCGAGGGCGAGCCGCACGCATGTCAATGCTCCGGCAATTAAACCATGTTTGGCGCTCGCACCGACTCGTTTTGTTGGCCGACGTCTCGCGCGTAACCGCGAGCACCCGCCGCCGTCGCTGTCGACCTCACAACGGGAAAGTACTCGCAGAAGCGCCGCGCTGATTTATTTCCGTTCGCCGGCTAAACCGCCGCTCCTTTTTTCACCGAGATTTGTTCGTACGTCGTCGTGGAACGCCGTCGTTGTTCCAGTCCTCGTCCTCCTCCCTTTCTATCCCGCCTCGACAACGCTTTGGCGGATGGTAAACTGGAGCAGCTTTTTGTTAGATAGCGGAGGAAAGTCTCGCGTAGAAGCCTTTTACGTATATAAGTACAGATCTGCTTCCATGTTCGTTGGAGGGAAGAGTGATTTTTCTTCTTTTTTGTCGCTTTTGCAGCGCTCACTCTGAAATGTATCACGGTGGATGGTTGGATTTTGTAGTGATTAAACGGCGATTTATCAGCTACAGATTCGTGACAGTGATGAATGCCGATCGGAGCGGCGCGCGTGAAATCGGGTCACGATTCGAGGAGACCGCTGCGGCAAGTGGGGTACTCGCCTATCCACGCGTTGAAGTCTCCAGCGTTCGGGCGTTGAAATCTCTAGCGGTCGAACGTTAAGGTCTTCAGTTTGGGCATTGAAGTCTCTGGCAATTCTAATGGGATATTTTTATGATAGATTTAGAATATTTTGATTAATGTTATACGATGAGATACACTATTCAATATTACTCCTTTTATATTTACATACTTATTTTATTTATTTTTACAAAATACATGATATAATACACTTTTGGGTCGTACATTCGAATCGTCACTATTGGAGATTATGGGTTAAAAAAGGAAGAAATAAAGATAACTTTTCTTTTTAAGAATTTACTAAACTTTATTTCTAAAGAAAGGCATATTCTTTTTGAACCCGATTTCTATGCAACGAGAGGTAAAACTCGAATGAATAAAAGAGGCTAAAGGACACAGTTCATTATAGTGATCTAATTCTTACACACAGCGTGGTAAGTGAAAGACACTTGACCCGTTCCTAAGACCTCTTCAGCGCCTAGCTCGACCTCGCATAAATATTTCTTCGAGGAGATTGATTTTTGTTTATTCGTTAAAACTTATTTTATTTCCAACTCACGCATACTCACGTTCTTTGCATTCCAAAGATACGTACCTTTTCGCTACCAAATATACTAAATAACGATTAACGAACAGATGAACGAATACTGCCGATGTAATTACTGCCGAACATACCCGCCAGACTTGATTGCGTTCCGCTCCATTTACCGCAAACTATCCCCTCGGAATTTACGGACAGTATGGGAGTACCGGCTCATTCCGGCCGAAATTCCATAACCTCGAGCAGCTGGCAGGTGGGCAAGTTTCAGGTGCAGAGGTTCCGATAAATTCCTTCTCTTAGGTTCACGATGTGCGATAGTTAGGGATCGCTTGGAGTAGAGTGTTATATGAAACAGTGTTTCTCAGGTCATTGAACTTTTACATGGGAAACTTATTATTTTTTCCACCCTCTATTTTATCTTTTCTACGTTTTCTTTACTTCTCCTAACTTTCATCGTATCGAAGAGAAATACACCGTGCAATAATCGAATTATACGCGTTTATTGTTACGCGGTATCATGCGTGTAAGTAACACGTACTTACGTGCCGCGTGTTTGTAAATGGTTTACACGATAAATTGACAAACGCGTGGAATGACGTGGATATCGTGCACGCGATCGAATTTACCCACGATTAATCGCGACGTTCGGTCGCTCTTCGATTTATCCGCTAATTACACTAATTAATTCATCGAACGGGACCAGAGAAGGGACCTGTACGTTCGATCAACGCGATCGACGCGATCAATTTGCACCGGTTATTTTTCATGTCACGCCATTACCTCCAGCCGCCTGTCGTTTACGCTTCGGCCAAGATTATCGTGCGTAATGCGATCGGTTTTTCTGCATGGCGGGCCTCGCGGCTTCTCGTAATTAGAGGCTCTCGGTGCGTGTTAGGCGCGAGCAAGACCGGTAGTTAACAAGCCCGGCAGCCTCGTATATTACGCCGTTAGATAAACGCCGTTTATCAACGCTCGACGAATCCTCGCCGGAATTTTGCTCTGTTTGCGATCGATGACGAGCCGACCATGCGATCTGGCGGAAATTTCAGCTGGCGTGACTGATTGTGTCGTAAGAAATGAAAGCAGCGTACAGCGTTATTGAATTGGTGATAAGCTCCAGGTTTCCTTGCCATCTAAATTGGTATCGAGTGTTTAGTATAATGGGATGTGAGAAAGTTGTTCATTAGTGCGTTTCTGTTACTTTCATTAGATTTTTTTTTCTCTTCGAAGGAAATTATTTGCGAATAATTAAGGACATTTATAACATTCCTCGTCCTTTCATTAATTTTAATTAGAAATTACAACTGAAATCTTCCCAATACTTTCAGTTCGTTCAGTTAGAGTTTAATATGAAATGCTGATGTAAAATTAACCCATTGACCGAACAAGTTTATTACTGGATTCTGTTAGATGTGCTAAAATTAATTCGACGAATAACTTTCTACGAAACGTTAAAAACCTTAAATACATTTTCAATTATTGTTAACTAGGATATAATGTTTATAAAATTGTTAAAAAAAAAATGTACATACTTTATAACGGTAATAAATGATTCGTTACATGAAACAAGAATAAATTGATTTTATGCATAAACAATTAAGATGTAAAGAAACAAATTTATGCGTGCGCCAGTGTCCGAATATTTTCGTTATACACTGTATGCATAACTAACATCCGAAGCGTCTATAACTTCCGACAGCTCTCGCGAGTTCAGTACGATTTTCCCATGGCGACGGATCCGAACGAGCCGGCAGGGGTCCCGCGGAAATTGGACTCGAAAGCGTTTGAAGCGCGTAACCGCTAGCTTGCATTATCAGTGCCGGGGGCCCCCTCGCGTTTTCTGCGTTGTTCCCAACGAGCGCTCGCTCGCGTCCCGGCGTTCTCTTCTCATCTTCGGCCTCTAATCGCGTATTCTGGCGCGGCCTTTCTCACAGGCGCGCGGCGTGCACACGCGGCGTCCACGGCGATTCGTTCTACGCGTCGAACGCCGAGAGGCGTCCCCGCCGCGCGATGCGTTCGCCGCGCGGAGAGAATCGTGCCGGGATTATTACACGCGCGAATAACGTGCAGGCACGTAGGCACGCGTGTCACGCGCGTGATTAAGATTTTCTCATTACTCCGGCATAACGCGCCGTATCCCGGCATCCAACGTCCCCTCCACCTACCGAAACTACCACCCCCCTATTGAGCCGCGAGAGCACCGTTTTTCCATGGCGAGGACAACGAGCATGGCGTTTCCACGAAGCGCAGGAGCTATTATTCGCGGATTATGCGTGGACGAAAATGTTCGAAGGGTGAAAGCTGACCGACTAGGACAGACCGTTTTGAAACGAGTCCCCGTACTTCTTCATCGTTTTTATTCGGCTTGTTTTGTTCCGTCTGCGTTATGAGTGACAGAACTGTTGGAGGAGTGGGATTGATCGGTGAGCTTGGAATTGTTGTGGTTGACACATGAAATCAGTAAATGGTTTTTGAGCGACTAAGAAGAATGCAGAGCAGTCTTTTTAAGGGGGGAGTTGGGAAACATAGCGGTTTCATTGATAATGTTCGCAAGAAGTCAAATAGCGGGGAGATTCAGGCCGAGAATGGTACTCAACTCGCAACACCCCTTTCTTTTCGTCACACGTTCATATGTATAAGAAATTTTACTTTTGTTTATTTAGTAGAGGGCTCAGGTGTGAATAAAATAAGATGAAGTGCTTAGGATATTATTAATGTATATTTAAAACAGTTTAATATTATAGTAACTATTTAAACGACTTTACAACTTAGCAACTATCACGTTCTTACTTCCTTCAGAATCACACTCTCTCTCTGTGTTCCGCACTCGCATTTTCCCCGTCGTATATTCATCCAAACACTCATTTCCTTTATTTCTAATTCTTATAAATCTTTCTCACTCGATGCATTCGGTTACATTCACCCAAAATTCCTCAGTCGCTCAGTTTTCTCAAACGCTCATCTTTCGCGCCTTAGAAACGCTCCAAAGTCCAAACATTCTACACCCGATCGTTTTTGCAAGCCAATTCCTCGCGGACACGCGATACTTTCGTTTCGCATGAAATTATAGGATATTGTAGAAACGTACCTTCGAAACGGTCATAAAACAATCCTACACGCAAACTCGGTTCCGACCCAGTCCTGTTTGCTCCTTCAAGGAAAGCCAAGCTTCCCCGTATCGGCGATATATTTCCGTGCTCGATTACATTTTCAACGTTTCCTGGCGAACGACTCCATAACTCATAAGTTCACGATTCGGAAATCTCCGTTCGCGAAATCGACGAACCTGAACACGGCCGTAAAACTCGACGTCCAACGCGTGTCCTTCCTTCGAACAGCCGGGAAAAGGGCGCGATTACGTGATCGCAAGCGGGAACTCGACCGTTCTGAATCGTTCTCGGCTATAGGTATATACACACACAAAGGTGTATCAGCTGCGTAAGAGGCGCCGTCCGCTCGATAACGTGAGTCATGCTCTCTAATTAATGATGTTGAGCGAGCGCAGTAATTTGTGAGCCATTCGTAGTCCGCTTTTTTTCCATTTGTCAAGCGGCCCACGGAGGAAGGAACGGCGCGAACAAACAGCCGCAACACGACGTTCCGATTCTCTGCGAGCAACCGGACGATTCATGGCTTCCGTGGAAAGAATTACTCGTAGGTAGGATCGAACATCTTCGTGGCTTGTTTATACGCGTCTTACCGCGGTGTTTTTTTTTTCACGGCGATTTCTGTTCGGCATCGGAAACTCGTCGGGTTTTCTCAGAAACGAAATCAACAGCACAGGTACTTATGAACGTTTAATCCATTAGACGCGAAGTTGGTTGGTTTACTCAATGAACTATCATTTTTCTTTTTTTAAATATACCTTTACTCGTGTCAACCTTAAACTAAAGCTTTTCAAGTTTTTCGTATCTTGTGTTTAACCCTTTGCACTCGAGCGGCGCCGCTACGACGCCCGGGAAGTTCGATGCGTCCAGAGTATAATATTTAACAGATTTTCTTGTATTCAATATAAAAATAAATTAATTGGTGAAAGTTTATTATTCGTATACGTTTGTTTCACTATAAAATAATTTTAAAGTACCAGTAAAGAGAGTTGCTGTTTCACCCGAAAAAAATGGCCTCGAGTGCAAAGGGTTAACATAGTATTGTATATTGTTTTGTTTTTATGTGTAATGTTTTTCGTCGTGTATACCTTATGACCAGTGTCAAAGGTTGCAAAAACAGAGACGTTTTGAGCGTGTTTCGATAAATTGTGAGCGTGCCGTCAGTTGTTCGTATCGGTCAAACGCGCTGGGTTTCATCGATACGAAATCTGAAAAGCGCGAAAGCTGCTCATGGCACGCAAACGGTTAATCGCCGACTCGCGTTCACCACAATACGTGACGAAACAGCTTCGTTCGTTCGTTCAACGCACACGCATCGCGGAGATCACCCACATAATTCAGCGTACGCAGGGACTGACTCATCGATACCGGAACTTCGCGAAACCAGTGCCGGTGGAACGCATTCAGTCACGTCCTTGAACCTTGCCTTCGCTCTCGCGTAGAATGCGCGGCGGAGTAATTGAACGGGCGCATCGATCGATCGTCGTCACCCAGAAGACGGATCGCCGTGGATCGTTGCGCAAGAAACGACGCTCTGGGGTCCTGGGCCGATCCTCTCGGCGCCACTTGTCGCCGCAGTGAGAGATTTCGCTAAACGGCACGATGAAGACGTACGTATAGCCCCGGGATCGCCTGGCAACAGCATGAAATTCTAATTATCGGGCGACGCGGTTAATGATCGGTTGGTCCATCGAGATGGATGGCAGAGGTACGCTCGACGGTGAACGTTTCGCGTTGGTCTCTGTTTGCAGCACACCTGTAAACGGGCTGACTTTTAATGGAGCGAAGGAAGTCGAGGATGTTCGGTGTCTGATGGATAGAAGATTTAAAAAGAAAAAAATTAGAAAGGGAAATTAGGAACACCGGAGAGAGTGTTGGAAAGGGTACGAATGGTCTGTCTGCGTGTGTTGGGTGTTTTTAAAAAGATTCACACGTGGATGAAAATTCTTAGCGTGGAATACGATTGAGGTTTGAGTTAAACGGAGGGAATCGCGAAGTGAAATGTACGCGAAAGCTGAAATTGGGATAAAGGTTTAGCGATGATATGACGATCGAAATGTATGCAACGTACAACTGAAATAAGCAATTGTACATTAGAACATTTCTGAGCTACGAAGAGTATTATTCTCAGTCACTGTATTCTCTTTAACAGTAAAGCTGTAACATTTTGCTATAACACTATGGATCAAACAACGTCTGTGATTCAATTCATTTTGTCGATCTGAAAAGTTCTATTGGAATTCCAAAACCCTACATCTTATCAAACAGATCCCATAATCATTCCACTTACACTACAACACTGAAAACTGTACGCAAAGTTTCTTCACAACTCTGACGGAAAGATAAAATATGCTCGCCTACTAAAGTAAACATCGATTAAAAAATTGTTTGTAAGCATATCGTCTCAGTTACGATTGTGTTAAATACGTCTATTCCTCGCAGGAAATCCCAGCTTTAGCTAACGTAAGAAGGGGAGAACGATTCACGAGCCTCGTGTAACGACTTAAACGCGGCTGTAATCGCATTGTTTGTCTGTGATTGCGCATTAATAGATGAGAACCGGGTCTAAGGCGACCGTAGGGCTGCGACGGTCTTCGCCTAGCCTGCCTTCACCTTGCGCAATTACGGCGCTCGTGGCCGGACGAAATACACATCGGGACACGAGGTGCCGTGTAGGTGCTTGGGTAATTCGCGAATTCCATGCTCGCGAGAACGCTCCGGGCCAAAACCACCATGTAGCAGATCTCTCGGGCTTATCCTCTCTCTAAGAGCCGTGTATTACACATTTTTCGAATTATCTTCACGCGAGCCCCGGCTGTACCGTTTGTCCTTAATCCAGGCTGCGCGCCGCCGAGCACAGGAAACATTTATTATTCCTGGGAACGTGTTACGAAGCGACTTGTTCGGCGAAACTGTTATTTAGAGGATGCACCTTGAAATTATTTCGTTGGTCCTTATCAATGGTCGAAGTGTGGTTCGTTTCTTTAAGGAGTAGGCACTTCGGTTCCTGAATTATTTTCAGTTTAACCTTGGAGGAGTTTAGAATTTTTATACGTACAGACATTTATTATTCCTAGGAACTTGTTTCGAAGCGACTTGTTCGGCGAAACTGTTATTTAGAGGATGCACCTTGAAATTATTTCGTTGGTCCTTATCAATGGTCGAAGTGTGGTTCATTTTTTTAAAGAGTAGGTACTTCGGTTCCTGAACTATTATACTTTTAGTTAACCTTGGAGGAGTTTAGAATTTTTATACGTACAGACATTTATTATTCCTAGGAACTAGTTTCGAAGCGACTTGTTCGGCGAAACTGTTATTTAGAGGATGCACCTTGAAAATATTTCGTTGGTCCTTATCAATGGTCGAAGTGTGGTTCGTTTTTTTAAAGAGTAGGTACTTCGGTTCCTGAACTATTATACTTTCAGTTAACCTTGGAGGAATTTAGAATTGTTATACGTATAGGTCTGTGTGGTTTCGTTTGCTGTGAGAGAGTTCGAAATTTTTATGATCTCGAGTATTGCTGAATTTCATTGGTATTCGTGGAAATTATTGAGAAGTTTCCCATTTGTAGAAAGTCAGCGTTAATACCATTCGTTATACGTGTTTAGGATTAATAGACACCGCTGAGAGCTTAAAGCTGACGAAAAATATTATAAATTGAAAACAAATAACAGATAGATTGGAAAGGTTCGTCCGTCTAGCCCTTGTTCTTTTTTTTTTTTTTCAACCTTGACGTCAAAGAATAGGTCAAACTATTAGCGCCGAAGGAATCCCCGTGACGCGTGAGCACCGTTCGAATTAGAATCGAACCACTTCTCATGATTGAGCGACTCGATCGAGAATGATTGACACTCGGAGCTGTCATTAATTCGGTTTCTTCTATACGAAGTTGCTCGGAAGATTGCTGCCAACGTGCTGACTTTTAAATCACGAGGCACAAAACCACACGTTGATGGTATTCGTGCGGGGGAGAGGAGGGGAGAAGTAAGCTGCGTACGTCGCAGAAAAAGAATAAGGTTCGCTTCCTTTTTTTAACGGGCAAGAAACGTTTTGTACAGGTGTCATAAGTGATTTTACGTTCTCGAAGCTTTTTACGCGCGTTGTACCCTGAACTTGTCACCCGCATTGAATATGCATCATGGCCGACCTAATTGATCATTAATGGTAGCAAGGATTCAGCCTGATGATGTATTATATCTATTGCACCTCATTTGAATCCGCTCAATTTGCACACAACCTGTTTACTTTGCTACGATTATTCTGCGCTTGTTTCATTGCAAAGAAACGTTGAATTCCTAATCGTGCCCAAGAAACGGATGACGCAAAGTGTTTTCGATACTTTAGAGAACATCCCGAATTATTAAGTGGTCCGTGCAAATTTCAATTGCAAGATCTTCGATGATACATTCGATGATCTGTCGTGTTTTCGTGATCAACCCTTTTTTATGCAATTATTATTCAGAACCAACGAATCTCGGTTCCTGGAATCGTCATCAACACGTAAAGAGTGTAGCCTCCGGTTATCCTTGGGAACTGGTTCCTTTTTTGCTCTAAAACTCTAACAATCTATCCCCCTTCTTTCCTCTCCGTTCGCCCTCCGCGGCCCAACACCCACGCGGCATTCTCATTTCCTGTACATCATGCTCTTGCTCTTCGCTCTTAAACTCCCTCACTCCTACACAGCGTCGATCAGCGTTGGTCATCCTCCGGTCGTGAGCCAGCCTCGCGTCAGCTCGAGGTTTCCCAGACCGTGCGCTCGCGAATGCAACGTTATTTTCAGCACCGATGATAAACACTTTCCCCTATGAACTAATCGATTAAGAATCGGCACAACTGGAATGACGCATCTGTAAATCGATTTTTTCCCATGCCGTAGATCGAAGATTGCGAGGATTCACCAGGACTCGGCCATCCTCTGATTAATATCCTTAGTACACTCGTTTTTACTTCTCCACGCAGAAACAACCTCCGGTTTCTACACGAACGATGATTCATATTCATTTACGAATAAGAAACCTTGACCACAAACTTAATTTCTTTAGTACTATGATAAAAGAGGATTGCTTGGGATTCGAGGTGATAATAGTGCTCTGTTTGACTGAAACGTTCTTTTTAATTAGTAAACTCCGATCGAATGAAATTCGTGAAGCCGACAACCTACTAGACGTTTCAAACACGAAGTTAGATTTTGTTCGCAGCTGCCAATCGCGAGATTCGCATGACAGTTATTAAAGCTAGTTTTAGAAACAGGAGAGGCGCGAAACCACGGTCACCGGCGAACGGGGTGAAAAAATTCGCGAAAGGAGGGGAAGATGGCGTCGATGTTATCGTGGAATAGAACGGGATGCTCGTCGGTTCACGGTGTTCGATCACGAGGCGAGGTGAAAAAGGCAGTTCTCGCAGATAAGGATCGGGAAAAGCGATCGATCCCGGGCTGAATTGGCGCGTAGCCTTGAGCATCCGTGAACTGTGCGAAGTAAACGGCGATAGAAGGTGAAAAAGTCATTAGCAGAAATCCAAGGACACCGCAATGGAAGGAGCGAAAGAAGGATCTAGCGAGTTTTGAGATGGAAGTCGATCCGATAAATTTCTCAAGTTGATGAACCATTTTTCTAACCAAACCATGATCAATCGAAGGAAAATTAATGAATAAAGTTGAGATAAAGAAAATTTACGGTTACAGAAGACAACGTCGACAGATGAAGAAATCACGGAAATTTTCAATGCGCGTGTAGTATATTGTCCACTTTGCAATGATAATGTGTGCCAATTTAAATCCGCAACCGTGATCCCTCCTCACCCGTGAAACTCTATTTGCTCTGCACTCAGTTTATTAAATCACCTGGTTTTTGCGTATTCCGTGTTCTTTTTCTGTCTGTCATTCATTGGAGCATGATTGATGTCTCGACGCGTTAGATCCAACACCGAGGCCTTGAACTTGGATTGCCGGTAGCTCTATTCATCTTGGCCGCGGTTTTTGCGGCCGGTCTGGGGCACACTCGTTATCAGGCCTAAATATCAAAGTCTGTGCCCGACAGTGTAATTTATAATTCCCAGGGTGATAGCCTAATTTATTGGCCGATGAAAATTTTACGTTGGCAGTATCGTATCAAAACTTCATTAATATCGGCGCTCGGAGAGGCTGTCGATTAATGATGCATCGAAAGGGATATTCGATCGGCTGCTATTGAAATATTGTGCCTTGGATCGTTCTGGCAGCCTTCTGTCGGACGAAGCGATCCAAGTTCAACACCCAATTTACCAATCCATTTGCGCAACTCGGCCCGTTGCTAATAGTTTGTTGCCCGAACACTTGTTTCGCCTCGGCGAGACGTTAAGACGAAAACGAATAACCGAACGAAACCGATGTATACATCTACTTATGCCTCAAATAAAATATAACTCAATTGTCTGTGATTGAAATCGTAAATCGTAAATCAACAGCAATAATTTAAAAAACATGTTGAACCAATAAAAGTGATCGAAGTAATTTCGCTGGATTTTTGAATGTAGAGATGATAGAGCTCAAGTGTGAATAGAATAAAACGAAGTGATTATATTATAAATGTATATATTTAAAATAGTTTAATAATTACAACTTAAACGACTTTTCGACTTAACAACTTCAACGTTCTTATTTCCTTCAGAATCACATTCTTTCTGTTTTCACAGTCAAACTCCTCACGATCACCTAAAATTCCTCAGTTACTCAGTTTTCTCAAGTGCTTATCTTTCGCGCCTCAACTCAAGCGCTCATCAGATTTTCCAAAACTCGCATCCACTCGATAGCATCTACTCGATCGTACTCCTACATACATTAAAACTCAACATTTGCAATAATATCAAACTCAACAGTTACAAGCGTATTATATTTAACCTAACATACATATTAAATCCAATTCATTAATCACAACAAAGCATAACCTATTTGAGAGTAAAGGTGCTGCCGTATCGTACAAACTTAACGAGTCTATTCAAATCGTATCTATTACCACCCTTTACACACATCCCTCGGCGAACCCTGAGAATTTCGCAAGAATTCCACAATTTGTACTTTTTAAAGCGCTTCAAGAATCACTTTGTCATCCTCCCACACGAGTAACGTCCTTCTCGCGAGACGTTTAAACTTCTCGAATCCCCGGAAACCTCTCCTGAGACGTTTGAGAAGGATGACCGTAAAGGCCATCGATTAAATGGTTCCGCCGCGAGGATTCTCGGGATGGTAACGAAGCGATGTCGTCGGTGGACGATCGGGAAGAGGCGAAGACGACGTGGCGGCGCACCGTTGCAGCGTGTAACGGTCACTGGAGGCGCGCGTTCCCCTGGACCATTCTAATATCAAGGACTCCGAGACACACGGGCCGCGGAGACGGAAGAAGGGTGGGGGCGGTTCGAGCAAATGCAATCGACCCCTGACCCGGCACGCTGAAACCTGGAGGATATCTGACTCATGACGCGCTCAGGCGTCCTATCGTGGCGGCGCGTCATCGCGCGTACCCGCGGCCCTCGTCCTGCGTCTTTCGCGGTAATCTTGAAAGGGGATCCAGCCTCGTTAATCCTGATCCGCCTAATAATGGTAACCTGACCGGGAAGCCGTGCATCTGCTTGTTGTGACGTAACTCCGCGCCGTTCCGTGCCATTATATCCGCGGTGCTGTTGTTTGGTCGTTGGATCGACGAATGGGAAGGAAAAAGTCAAAAGATTTTTTTTTTGTTTTTTTCTTGAAATTGTGAAAAAGTAAATTCCGTAAAAATCGAAATAATTTTGCTAACATTAAGTTTCGTAAGAAAATACAGTAAACGGTCGATTATTCAAATTTTGGTTGCTTGGATGATCGATTACCTGAATATAAACTGAATCACGCGTATATGTATTTAAACGTTTGTACCTAAAGCGTTTAAATTATTTCTATAGAATATCTTTCCTTTTAAGTACTTATTGTTTCAAGCAAAAGGAATTAATATTTGAAAATTGTTTGATTTTTGATAGATGCTTTGCGATAGTACGATCCAAAATTTGATTCTTTTAGACCGATTATCCGAACGAATTTGTCGTCCAGTTAATTTGGATAATCGATGTTTTACCGTATACTTCATATAAAAAAAAACCTAATAAATTCTTGAGAATTCGAGGTGAACAAATGTTTCGTCAAACTTGATTGCGTTCGAATCTTTCGGAGAAGATCGATGCAGAAATTTCGGATGATCCACTTTCCAGTTATTCTCGTGAAAATAAGAGAAACACGAGGGAAGAAAAAAGGTCACGGTTCTCTTCGGTTTACAAAGCGTGCAAAACACGGGGACGAGCAGTCTACGTGATCCTCGCTGGCAGTCGTGTACCCGCGAATGGTTACGTCGTACGGGACATGATTATTGGCCGATCGGAATAATAATTGTAATCATCGGTGGGAGATAATGACGAGGCGACGACGAGAACCGCCAACAGGGCTCGGATGCCAGAGGTGACACACACGACACACGTGACGGACGATCATCCACACCTCCGTGTCAAAATGAAGTGCCTTGTAACAAACTGCAAAGGGAAATGAGATAATCGCACGAACGAACGTGCATCCTCCATCTTTACCGCGGCTTCTAATAAATGCCTGCGTGTAGAGCGTTAAGAATCTCTGATGAACTTATCTTGGGATTCCTCCAGGGATATCTATTTTACTTTAATGTCAAACCAAGCTTTCAAGCCTCTCTAGAAGCTCAATTGCAAGCTTGATAATATTATATTCACTGCGAGTATTCTACTTAATTTTTAACTAGCAACGTTTCGAAACAATTTTTACCGTTCGTTCTTCTTGAGCAGCAAAATCTACATATTATTCATTTTCATTCGTTGAGAAATTTGATTGCATACAGTAGCGGGCAGAAGTTTAAGACGACAGAACAATGCAAAACATAATTTTATGATATGCAAATACTGTTCATATACTTATTTTTATCGTCCCTATGATGGAACACTATTGTTTTATTTATTAATTTATTATTTTTTATGATAGAATACTATTGATTAGCATAGAATACGAATTTTATTTATCGTACTATTGCTTATTAATTTATCAATTCGTCTTCATTAACCCTTTGGTCTCAAACTTTTATCATCTGCTGTAACTATAAGTTTGACCATCAACTGCGAATTAGTACCTACTTATATCGAAAAAGAAGAGAAAAAAAGAAAGAGTAAAAGGTCGACGAACCAAGTCTAGAATTCGAAAAAGGCTACTCTTGTGGTCATGAACAGGTGTCAAGAAGAAGGTGCAGCCGAACGGTGTGTTTGGAACGAGCCGTTTAGTACGAGAACGTCCCGAGAACGGTCGAGCGACCCTGAGATTTCGATCCTATCTCGGTCGATCCTCGGTCGATCCTCGATCGAAGGACATCTCGATTGACCGAGTTGGAAAACAATGCACCGCGAAGAACGAGGGATGCCGGCCAGGGAGAGCTCTTCGTTGCAAATTACCCTGGCCGGTGTAATTACCCCCGGCGAAACGACACGATGCTTCTGATAGGCAAACGGGCCACGGTGTCGTTCATCGATGCCTGGTATCGAACGGTACAGGGCCGATTATGGAAACCGTGGTGTCCGTGGCGGGTGCTGAGAACGAGAACGCTCAGGTTGACTCAACCTTTTAACACTGATGAGCCTAGTTCTGGATGGAAATTACTCTGCGAGACGTTTGGCATGGAACATGAAGATGCATGAAAGATCACCCGGTGTGCAGTTTGATAATTGATAATGGAGGCTGTGGGGGATTAAATTAGGTTAATAGGATCGATTAAAGAATTAAGCTCAGTTCAGTGTTAAATGTTACAATTACTTCACTTCGAAGCATGGTGGTTTAAGTATCAAAAGAGAGAGACTTAGAGCAAATTTATGTAAATAGAAAAATGCAGGATATTAGCATGTTTAATCATGTAAAATGTTTATTCCACATTTAACAATAAATTTATGAGACCTGTTGATTCGATGGATTTCGAACTTCATGAGCAAAATTTGCAAAAATAATTACTATTATTCTTAGAAATGTTTGCTAACTTTTATCCCTGGAGCGATACAAGTATACCCAAATCTATTTCCCTCTTAGTTCTGCAATTTCAAATTCTGTTTGATCTTATGCTTTATTCCCTAATACATGTATATTGTAAACAGATATACAAGAAATTGTCCGTAAATCTAGTGTGAAACATGAGTTACAGAAGTTTAATTCTTATGCTTTAAACTGTTTTAACAAAAGCATGAAATTAATGTCGCAATCGGAATGTAAAATTAAGAGAACCTATCTATCTTTGAGCGTAGAAAATCGTGTATTTTGTATTCTCATAACGGTAACTTGCGATGAGCGAGGAAAATTTTTGAAAGCAATCTCAACCGATCAATCTAAAGCTGCTCTCCTTCCTAAAGGAGATCAGGAGAAATCAAGAATACGTGAAACGAAGATTTACGATAGCACGGTAATGGTGCATTTCGCAAGCCGTAATAAGCATATTATAATTCTCTGTCCGTACATACATGTTAATGGCGAATCGTAGGCGCACGTAATTGGAGAAAATTAAGACTGAGACCGAATGAGAACTGGAGATGCACGAGAGAGGGTCGGTTCAAAGATTATGCCCTACAAGGACCTCTCGCTCGCGGGTTCAGACCGCTCGGCTACTCGCTGTTCGCCGATCTTGGTATGAGGAAGAGAAACAGGAAGAATGAGGTACGAGGTCCTCGCACTCGCGAGAGGATCTGAACGCTGCTAAAGCCAGCCCCGACACGAGATCCTCGTGGGCAGAGCCGTGCCTCCTTTGCCCTCGTGCGAACTGTTTATTGCATCTTAATCTATTTTTATTCGCTGCCCGACAATATCGTCTGCTTCATTTTCGAACAATCATATTAATTTATTTACTTACTAGACATGGGCATATCACTTTAATACGTACAAAATTATATAATCAAGGAATAGAGCTGCATACAGGTAGCTATCTAACTATTAATACCATACGTAACAAAATATGGAAAACGATAAATCAATTAGATTTGAGGATTTTTAGTAAATTAGATTCGAATATTCCTTGTTATCCAGTATTAGCTTCTTTTATTTTTATATCTGAAAGCTAGGTTAGTTCTAATCAATTTTTTCCTAAAATTCAGATGTGCACACACCACAATTATTGTTCTCTGTGTGTTTAGTGTAATTCATTCTGAAAGAATTGAATTCGGGTTAGCTTAGCTGTCAAGATTTTATGCTAGAACACGTGTAATAAATGTTTGCTGTTCGTTAAAAATATTTTTTAAGGAACTTGGAGTTTAAGGATAGGTGTTGCTTGATGTTTATTGTGTCATATCGCACGTTGTACATGTCACTGAATAAATTTTGGGCTCGGTGTATTGTGAAATTAATTTTATTGATTGATTTAGTAGGTAGGCAACCGTTTCTCGGTTAAGCTGGAAGCTGAATAACATCTTCGACACTGGCTCGTCACCTGCTAAACTAGCGACTAATTGATTACACAGTTACGTATCGTTTCTGGTTTCTCCGACTACTATTAGGCGGTCTTATTAACCGTTCCGCCGAATAATCAAGTTTTGGGCTTGTTCACTCTAATTACAATAGCCTTCGCAACCCTATGGTTACAATTTGAACTTGTATCAATCTGTTCGAGGAACTAACCCAAGGTTAAACAAGATCTCGACGGTGATAGACGGGTTTAATCCCTATAATTGCTCGGTAGGACGATAATCAACCATCTGGTGATTAATCGGCCGATCGTCGAGGGAAATGTAATACGCATGATCGGAATGAGTCGATTTATAAGACATGCTCGTGTTGGATAAAATTTCGAAAACGTGTTTCGCGGGCGATGGTTCGCGATTTTCACGAATTTTCAGCCGAAGGTAGCTGCGCGGCACGGTTATTAGCCGTGAAATTGTCGGCTGGCACCGAAATCCTGCGCGTGTCTCGTCTTCTTCCTCGCGCAATAAATCAAGAGGCGTGTTAATGACGCCGGGGCCGGCGATTGATGCACGACGCATCGGCGAAAATAAACGACATTTAAAAAGAAGGTAATGTTCGACGGGCGCGAGTAATTAACAGAACGGACACGTTCCGTTTTCGTTCGTTTACGTCACAGGGAAAAGGAAAACAGAAACTGACTGAACTACCCGATTCCGTGGATTTTGCATTAGGATCTCGATTTCTCTCAATATTTTTCAACGAATCCAAGTCTTTCCCGGTGTACTTCGTGGAAGTTGAATTTGAAACGGTTGAAGCGAAGTCAAGTCACGTTCGCTGGATCGTAATATTCCTGTCTGACAAGCAAATAATGCATCTTACCGCGGACTGTGTTTCCAACATCCACTCGTACCACTTTCCTGACACGCGGGCCTGCTCCACGATTCGATCGGGAGATCGTGCGTTTTCAGTCAATCGTCGGTTTGGAAAGGGAACATGTTCATTTTGTTTGTCGCGGTTAAGCTCGTGCCAGGTTGTCCACGGAAACGAATATTTTTCGCGGAAAAATGTCGCTTTTCCGAACTAATAAAGCCGAATTCGGTAAGGGTAGGTATTGCTCATAACGGTAGCCGTTATGATTTTATGAAATTCTGATACATGATATTGGAAACTACGGGTTGGACCGGGTACTTAATGGATTGAAACAGGTCTAAAGTTTATAACGTTAGAGTAACACAAAATATTAGGTTCCTAAAATTGACATACGAGTCCGTTACCTAAAACTAAAAGTAAAATTTGAATTTGACACTTAAAGTGTCATGTGTCTGATTTTAATTCCAGAAGCTTAGTTACAATTTTCGACACCCAAAACTTCAAGTGCCTGATATTTGCAGGTTGTCGATGACAATTTTAAGTAGCCAAAATTTGAGAATTACGGTTTCAATTTTAGATACCCGAAACACCTAGTCCCGGAGTTTAATGTTAGGTACCCGTTTTTAATTTCTGGTACCAGGTTTCGATTTCAGGCTCCTGATTTCGAATTCAAATACCCGACTTCTGTTTCGTGCATTCAAAAGGCTGGTACCTGAGTTTAGTTTCAAGTAATAGGTCTCCATTTCAATTTCTGCTACCTGCAATTTTTAGTACCCGATTTCGACTTTAAGTACCCGATTTTGATGTCAGGTACCCGATTTCAAATTTAAACAACAGAAATATTTCGATACCGTAACATTGAGATACGGAATTGAACTTCGACGTACTACCTACTGTTTGTACTACAACTCTGTATGTTAAGTCAGCCAAGCTGAAATACTAGTTTAGCAGGTATATTACAACCTATGTAATTAAGCAACTGCAAACCGCACCAATAAATTGTCCAGTTAATTATACGGTTCCTAGATCGGTCGTTATTTAATTATCCAGTCATTTAATTGCAATTTAATGAAAGCATTCGCTATATTAAACGCGTGCACGAAATTGTATCACTGTTATTCTCGAAAAGTCTTCCCGTTCCAATCCTCATTTTACGATCTAACCAGAAGAAGAAACTGTTTCGTTGCCACGTCATTCACACACACACACACACACACATACGCGACTTCTTCCTTGATTCTTCGCTGCTCCACGCTTCGAGCGACAGTTCTGCCTTTCTGACAGCTTAATCGCTATCCAATGAGTTCCGGTTGAGCAATGTTTTGACGATCGCAATCAGACGGCGCACGATTCACACGGCATGTAGTATACTTTCGGCTCGACCTTGGATTCGGTAGAGCCTGCCACAACCGAAAACGGCCACGGGGATCGATAGGAACGGTGAGCTGCACGCTAATTCGACACTTTAAAAGCGAGCCACAGCCCGCTCCGCGTTCTTCGTGCGCGGCCCTGATGCGCCCGTCTGAGGTCGCCCGTTGATGGTGACATCAGACGTGCACCGCTTAGCAAAATCAACTGGGATTCGCGAATCTACGCTCCTGGTAATCCTGCAACGTCTGACCCTGATCGAATTCCGACGGAATACTCAATTGCGAGTGAGGGGACGTTCGTTTTCTGATCCAACTGCTAATTCGGACGGCAGAGTTTTCGGTTGCAGATGCGCCACTCGGAATTTTAACCCTTTCACGAAGGGATGTCGTATATATATGGTAGTCACTTGGTACATCACAGTGCTTGATGCTGTCTATATGCGGCAGTCATTTATTGGCTCGCAGAAGCTGATGCTAACCATGTACGACACAGATTTTATCGTTCAAGAAATAAAATATTTTTCTTAGTAAGAGTGTTCCGTCGTACGGAACAAAAGCGGGAAGATTTCATACTAAAAGAGAGTATTAAAAAATAATATGTAATAAATACTATGCATTTAGGTGACTGATAGGTGACTGTTAGCCATCTAAACTTCAAAGATTTTCAAGTGCAAAATATTTACTAAGATTCACTTACATTAAATTTCATTTAGTTTAGTTAAGTCGTATACTAAAATTCACATGTGTGACTGTTTAACCTTCGGGTATAATTAATAAACAAACGAACTAAAGTCTGAAAAGTTGTGCAACTATCGCTTGGCGACTAACAGTCGCCTCTTAGGTGCAAAGGGTTAGTACTTTGCTAACACCGAGGAATGTTTGAAATTAGTATTCGCTAAATAATTCAACGATTAAGAGTGGTCTTTCCATTGACGAGGGATAAATATTGCGAGGATAGCGTCATCAACGTATTTTCCTCTTCCACTTTGCATAAACGATGGCCGATTAATCGCGGACGCCTCGGTTCGTATAAATCGGGGCAGACGGAGACGCGGCCGCGGCGACGACGGCAACGCTCGTAAAAATAACGTTGAAAGCGAATCGGGGAGAGTTCAAGAGCGAAGGCCTCCGTCGCGAGTACGAAGGAAGAGAGGCAGACAGAGGGACGGAGACAATAGGTCGAATGTAAATGCGGGAACGTGAGTCCCATCCCGATGCAACCGGCTCGTTCGACGAACAGAACGGAAAGCGATGTTCTGTCTCGTTCGATAGCCGTTCCTTCGTTCGCAGATGGGAACTGCTGGGTCCTAAACACCGATCACACTTCCTGCGTTAGCGAGATGGCGATCAGTTTTCGGCGGGTGCGGCCATCCGGTTCGTGAAACGATTTTTATCGAATCTTTGCTGTGAAGGTCGAGGAATTTTTCATTCGTCTTTCACGAAGAACTTTTGATTAAAATTATTGTTTGGCGATTATCTTCAATCCTAAATAAAAATTTTCCGATCCAATTCGATAACGCGAAATTAGCTAGCGAGTTACACGGTTGGAACCAATTTTTTCCTTAGGAACTGTAATCTTCTCAATAATCGTGATCGACTCGTATAAGGGATAAAAAGAAAGCAGCATCCATCCACCAAACTTACTCGAACTCTGTAATTCAGAAGCGTGTAGTATTTTAAAGTAAATTAAAGTGTATTCAAGTAACCCTTGCATCCTAATTGAAAGAGTACTCTCACCTCGTACAACCCTACCGTTCTGTATTCGACAATTTTCCTGGGAAGCAGAGATTTAGAGACTCCTGACGTGCTGATGGCGAGCGTTGTTCGAGGTGAGAGTACTCTTTCTGTTAGGATGCAAAGGTTACTCGAACTTTGTAATTCAGTAGCGTGTAGTATTTTAAAGTAAATTAAAGTGGATTCGAGTAACCCTTGCATCCTAGCAGAAAGACTACTCTCACCTCTTCCAACCCCACCGTTTAATCATCTCGCCCGCCATCGGCACGCCGGAAGTCTCGAAACCCCCGGTTCCCAGGAAAATCGTCCAAACAGAACGGTGAGCATATTATCAAGAGCGCGGCGTTGCGCGCGCGAGAAGAGCGTGCACGCGTGGATTACACGGCGTGTTTGCGAAGCCATTAGAAGCCTCGTTACGTGTCATTGCCAGGGATATCAACGGTCCGTCGTGGCCGTTGGTATGGCGTCCAGCGTGCTCGTTCGTCGTGTGTCTCTCCTCCGCCGCGGCCACGGTGGACACGAAAAGCAAGGGGCGAGCAGCGAGGCCCGCACAATTATGCATCCGCGGAAGACAGAACATTAATTTATGGTTGAAATAAGGGCCCGGCGTGTGCGCGCGCGTGTCGGCGCGTCTGTTGCCGCGGACGAGCGTGGGCGCCGTGAGTGGCTCGCTTAAAACATTTCTCTGGTTCAGGCCCCGGTGCGCGCCTCCAACGAGACACGGCCGCGTGTTCGTTATTTGTACCCACGTATTTATATGCATATATAACTGCCTACGTGTATATACGTGGCCCCGGTTATGGCTCGCGAGCGTGCGCGCGGGAACCATCCACGAAAGCACGGGCGAGGATGAGTTTCGGCGCTGTTGGAGAATTTCGACGCGTACTCGCGATGCAGACGCGATTAGATGCGGAAAGAACGGTGAATCGTGGAGGGTGGATGGGAGGGTGAACGTGGGGAAGGTTAAGTGGAAGGGGGTTGGAAAGGGTGAAGGGATTATGGCGATGTTTCGGAGGGTGGGGTTGTAAGGATAGAGAGAAGGTGAATGGAAATGGGAAGAAGAGGTTTGAAAGAATACGGTTGAGAAGCATGAAGGGATTCGAAGTAATGAGAATAATAAGAATAAGTGGAAACGAAGTATGAAACGAGTTCAGTGAAATAGGTTTCAAAGACGTGAAAGAATTGCACGAATTTAAAAGAACAATCAAATTAGAAAAATCACAAAAAGGGATGTAATCAAAACAAAATATGAATACGAATGTCTGCATAACAAAATTAAAAAATTTGCTCGTTATCGTAAACACATGAACGGTGAGAACGGGAAAATAAGCGTGCTGGAGTGACAGTAAAAAGGAGTTCCGAT
The DNA here is from genome assembly GCA_033822845.1 of Tetrapedia diversipes. Lineage (NCBI taxonomy): Eukaryota > Metazoa > Arthropoda > Insecta > Hymenoptera > Apidae > Tetrapedia > Tetrapedia diversipes. The sequence goes on along the minus strand of JAOPTO010000605.1, from coordinate 372,397 downwards.
ACAATCGAACACTTGTTCGGAGGAGAAAAATGAAAAAGAAACGCGAAGAAGCAACTGGGGAAGAGCGACTGGGGGGAAAGAGAAAGGGAGAGTAAACGCGAGGAAGAGAGCGAGAAACAGAAGGAGACGGAGAAAGCAGATGGACGATAGGTGGTGCGAGAGGGACAGGTAGAGACCACGGAGCGGACGATTAATAACCGAGGTGTTTCGAATAAATTAAAGCACTTACTTATCTCGCGCTCGCGCGAAACACCGATAGCGCACGGCCCGTGGTCTTTGTCGTAACACGACGGACATATTCGTTGGATTCGTTCTCACCTATTCACGCGGTACGCCGTGTTGGGGATTGCTTACACCCGGCTACCTGGGTGGTTTTACGCGTCACACGGAAAACGGGACGATGCTTCAAACGCACCGGGAAGCACGGCGCTTCGTCCTTATAAATCGCGCGAGGCGGCCGCGAGAAATTAACGAAATTATCGCACGAATCGCACAAAATTACAGCCACAATTTTATTTTAAATCATTTTAATCGACGAGCTGCAATTACAATCCTATACGTGACACTGCTATGTAATACTTGCAAAGAATGCTAATGTAACGCATAATAATTTTAACAGAGACTGTAATCTGCTTAAATAAAGAAAATTTACGTTTACATTTATTTTTCGTTAATCTTTGGTTGTCACTCCGGGTCGAAGCTACGCAGAAATTGACTGGAGGAAGGTAATAATATTATATTATGTTAATTCTGTTTATAAAAATATTATATGAAATTAATATTAATTATATTAATTTTTATGTTGATAAAATTTGACAAGGAATTATCACTCAAATATATTCTATAATATCCAATCTATGTCCCAAAATTTTTTCAATTTAATATCGCAGCTACCTTTTCGAAAATGAAAGCAAGTTTAAAATAGGCGTGACAATCAAGGAACGACTGTCTTCCTAAAAATGTGTAATTCACAATGATTAACAAGGCGGCATTCAGCTGTGTCCCAGTGAATGTAAAACAGTATTTACAGAGAACGAAAGTCAAGGAAACAAGCAAACAAGACGAATATACCGAAGGATATCGATGCTATCGATGTACCGTGGCCAATAATTAAAGTAATCGACGATTTGCCGCAATACACCAAACACACCTTCCCTCACGCCGTCCCTTTCACACCCCGGTGATCTTTACGCCGTTTCTCGTTCGTTCGTAACTCCTTCACCTCGAGCGCCTGGTAGTCCAGTCCACCCGTCAACTCGGACCAGGGTGACGGGTCTGTGTCTTCAGAAAATCGGTTGCCAATGCTTACCGTTGAGGGGTTGTATAGAAGAAACTCATGTTAGAAGAAAAATGACAATTTATATTTATTAATATAGGAAATTCTACTTCTACTTATTTAGTAGAGTGAGATGACAGGGCTCAGGTGTAAATAAAATAAAATGAAGCGATTAGAATATAAACATATGTATTTAAAACAGTTTAACAGTAACAACTTAAACGACTTTTCAACTTAGCAGCTACGACGTTCTTACTTTCTTCAGAATCACACTCTTTCTGCCACGTGCTCGCATTTTCCACATCATATTTTACTCTCAAACACTCATTTCCTTTCTTTCTAATTCTAAACCACTCTTCACGTTTTCCTAAACTCGCATCCACTCGATCGCATCACATTCATTCCTACATAAGATGCTTTGCGTATCCCCTAACTGTACGGATCGTTCAAAAGATCACCAATACGCAGTTGTAACAAGATACTCTGCTTATCGTCTAACTGTGGCGATCGTTCTGAAGATCGTCTACAATATATTTATTAAAAACAAGAAGTATAAAAGGTGGTGTCTATACGACTGGCGCACAATAGGAACAGAAAAGAACTGGAGAACGTGGCGATAG